>VZZY01000716.1:191341-224531 GCA_013400335.1 Eurystomus gularis | reverse complement strand
AAGAGCCCCAGTTCTCTCAGCTGCTCCTCATAAGACTTGTTCTCCAGGCACTTCATCAGCTTTGTTGCCCTTCTCTGGACTCGCTCCAGGACCTTGATGTCTTTCCTGTATTGAAGTACCCAAAACTGAACACAGTACTCAAGGTGCGGTCTCACCAGCACTGAGAACACAGGGACGATCACTGCCCTAGTCCTCCTGGACACACTATTTCTGATACAAGCCAGGACAGAAACTTCAGAAGCATCACAGTGTGGCCCTAAGAAATAAAGTTCAAACCATGAGTGATGACTGAAAAATTCTATTATTTCAACCTTTGGTGAATTTATGATACTTAATTTTTCTATTGCAAAGAATGAAAATTAAAAGTTGTTTTTTTTTTTTAATTCAAAACCTGTTTTTAACTTAAAAGAAGGAAAAGAAAGAAAAAAGGATATATATAACAAAAATACTATGTATGTAGTGGTAATGTAAATTCACAATTCAATTTTTAACTAAGCTTTCATTTCTTCATTTACATCTGTTCTATTAACATTTTTCATTCGTCCTTCATTAATGCTATAATTTCTAAATATTCTCATTGAAAGCAGAGAATATATATTACATAACATGTATAAATCTCTGGAGAACTGAGGCTGAAGTACAAGACAATGAATTTATTTTTGTATCCAAAAGAAGGTGAAATTAAAGCAATGTCTGAATAATAGATAAATAGGCCTTTTTGGCTATTTTAATTTGTTTATGCTCTAAGTGACAGCTAAGAATTCAAGACACAAATAGGATCTCATCTTTTTGTATTATAGCTTTATGCTTTCTGTAAATCTTCCTTTCTTCAGACAAAAAATCCTTTGATTAGGCCATTCCATTTATTCTCTTCCATCAAACCAAGTGCACACATGATGTGAAAACACTTTACTTGTGAAGTGAACCCTGTAACATTGCAAATATTTCTGTTGTCATTAAAGAACTTTAACTTATAAGGACAGTATAATTTTCTAATATATCTCCAGACTTCTAAAAAGTTAATTACACTGAATAGCTTGTGTTTAGATAGCACTAAGAGGTACTCACTGTATTTTGAATACTCTGTCATTCAAGCTTTCAAGCTTTGAATAACGATGTGTAAGTTGAGAATTGGAGTAATCCATTTGCACAAGTTTGATGATATTTCTTTAACTGGAAATTCAAGTTAAAATAATCTTTTAAAGTTATTCTGTGTGAAGCATAGAATACAACATGAAAGAAAAATGTTGGAGCTACCACATTCCATCTGATATAAAGTCTGTTCAAAACAGTATCAGTTTCTGAAAGTTGCCAATAAGTACTTCAAGATCTTCCTGTGTCTTGGAAATTGGATATGAAAAATCATATTGACACTGAAATTTCTTAAATCTTTGGCTGATAATTGAAAAAGGATTAAAATTCTGAATTCAGGTTCCAGGTTCTTAAAAAAATGTTTTTCAGGATCCTCTTTGACATGGAGAATATTAGCAGTCTGAAAGAGGGATTCCTACTCGTGCAATCTGTGGGGCAAAAGTGATCTGTAAGGATGAATGTATGCTCCTCTCTTCTGGAACATTGAAAATGTGGCCTTTTGCCAGATGGAGGTATACAGAATACAGACAAATCCTTGAGAAGTCTCCTAAATGCACAGACTGTTTCCCAAAAGTGCAGTAAAGTCTACTTCAGTGTGTGGACCTCAAGTTACTGCTCAGGACTTTAGAGTTGTATCAGTACTGACGCATCAGTATGAGAATGAGGTCATCTATATTAACAAATCTGTAGCACATTTGTAGCAATTGACTTGTTCTACCTGGTGTCTTTACTAAAGAACTTCTGGGTTCTGCTGGGTTCATTAGCTATTAGGACAGTCTGTGAAACATTCCCAATCATCTGTTTTCCTTCAGCTGCCTGAAATTTAGACCTAAGACAATTTACTGGCAGAGATGTGGGCCATTCTGTGTCAGTTAGCATTCATACTTAGTACTGAGCTTGGATGCGTTTAATTTATTCTGTCTATAGGTGTAAATAAATAAATACATACATACCTAAAATAGTCTAATATGTCACCAGCTGGAATGGAAGAACTCTGACAGTGATTTAACCTGCATCTCAGCATCAGGAAATCTTTAATATATTCTCCCCTGGCATCATGCTATTCGGTATGGAGGTATTATTGTCCATGTCTACAAGTAGACATATAGAGAAATTGTAATTCTGACACCTGAAGGTGTCACAAGAAATATTCCGCATAGAATTGAGTCTGGATTACCTACATCATTTAACATTATAAACTCAAGCACTGATACATCTTTATTTCCACAGAGAAATGGCTAGAGAAGTATGGGTGTCTATCACTGTCTGTTTCTCCCAGGATTTAACTATCAAAGAAGTATGAAATCTGAGCAAATCATTCCATATGCTAAACACTTTTCAAAAATGGGCTCTTGAAAGCATTTGCAATGGAAATGAACAGCTCTGCATGGTCCTAAACCACAATACATTACCTTGCAGGTATAGGAATTAAATCCAAATGAGCCTGCGCTATACTGGACAGGATACACTTCTGCGAGTTTAACACTGCATAAGGAAATGCATTTTCCAATATACTACTTATATATAAATTTAAATTGAATTCTGGAGGGATAACATTGTATATGTGCATTTAATTCTCACTTTTACATGGGACTTTTTTTGTGGGTGTTATTTTAAATTTGGTGAGGATTTTAAAGCAATTTAAAATGTTTCTTTTATTAACACTTCCTGATTCATTGCTGAACAAACTTTCCATGTGCAAGAATTGAGATTTTTGGCAAGAAATAATATCTTTTATTAGACTGAAGAATTTACTAGTGAAAGAGCCTACATTAACTTTATATATATATATCTGAGAGCTCTTTTGATCATGCTATCATGTAAACCAGAAGAGTAAGTCTGTGATGCAAATAGTTACAATATCTTTAATTACAATTTTGTGGGGTTTGTCACCTCTGTGGGAAATGTGCTGCTTGATAGGTGAGATTTTCTTCTTTCTTCATACCATACATGCTTCCACATTAGTCTATTAACTTAAGTAAGAAATTACCATTAGAAAGGCAGTGTCTATTAAGCATTTATTTGTATATACAGGAAGTGTCAGACCTGTATTTTTTCATGTGTCCTACTGTTCCTACTGTAAGATGAGCACTTATTACAGAAATTATAGGAAGAGCACAAGTAGAGGCAACAGAGATGGGATAGTTATATTATCAGAATACAAGTCTTGTATTATTAACTCTTATTCATTAATGGAAGACGATATTTGGCTTTGGGTAAAATATTATTTTTGCCTGGCACAAGTGTTTCTTGTTTATTTCAATATAACACAAACATTTTAATTGGATGAGGAAAAATACTTGCTTCACTAAGGATAAACAGATCTTTTAATTGTGTTTTTTTATATCATTGACATTTGATACCACAGTATCAATTATTATTGGAAGAATATATCTTTCCTGCAGCAATCAAATTAATGAAGCCTGCATTTGTATAGATCTATGTCTTATGTCTCCTTTCTTTCTTGCCAGTGCTCCACTTCTAAAACTCTCCCCTATCACTTTCCACCTTGACTGGGCAACTGGAAGAATATCCGCCCAGTGACAGAGAGCATTGACTGTGCAAGCTGACCTCCTGTGCTTATCAGCCCCAGGCAGACGATGTCTCTCATACTGAATGACCTGTTCTCCTTCAAGGAAATAAAAGGCTGATCATAGAATACATGTAATCTTCTTGTCTTTGAGATCTCCACCTATCTGCCAAGTTCACTTGAAGTCAGACTAATTTTAAAAGTATCTGGAATGGGATGGCAGACACAGTTGGAGGGCCAGAAAAATTATATGTACTTTAAAAAGCAGGCTAAGGACCTTAAAACAAAAACCTCACATAGAATGAACTTTATCTTCTGAAGTTAAAATGTTACCTAGTCTTAAAAGCTAGTGCTTTATTAATAATTGAGGTGCACTGACCTTCGCTGGCTGCCAAGTTCCCACTAAAGCTGCTCTATCGCTCCGTCTCCTAAGCTCATGGGTTGAGATAAGGACAGAGGAATCGTTTACCAGTTACTGTCATGGTCAAAACAGATTTGATTTAGGGAAGATTAATTTATTGCTAATTAATAAGAGAGTAGGGTAATGAGAAATAAAATAAATCTAAAACTACCTCCTCCCCATTTGTTTCTTCTTTCTGGGCTTAACTTAATTCCCAACTTCTTGACCTTTTTCCTCTGAATGGTGCAAGGAGCTAAGGAATGGAGTCAATCCATGACACTTCATCACTGCTGCTCCTTCCTCCTTATGGCCTTTGACTGCTCCAGCGTGGAGCCTCACCCACAGGAGACAGTCCTTCATGAACTTCTCCAATATGGGTCCTTCCTGCCAGCTGCAGTTCAAGAACTGCTTCAGCATGGGTATTTTCCGTGGGGTGTAGTCCTTCAGGAACAGAGTGCTTTGACATGGGTCGTTCCCACGGGGCCACAAGTCCTGCAGGAAAACCTACTCCAGCATGGGCTTCTCTTCACAGGGCTGCACTTCCTGCCCAGGAGCCTGCTCTAGTGTGGGCTTCCCATGGGGTCACGGGTTCCTTCAAGGCACATCCACCTGCTGTGGTGTGGGGTCCTTTATGGGCTGCAGGTGGACATCTGCTCCAATGTTAACTTCCATGGGCTACAGGGGAACAGCTTGCCTCAGCATGGTCTTCACCAATGGCTACAGGGGAATCTCTATGCGAGCACTTGAACAACATCCTCCCCCTCCTTCTTCACTGACCTTGGTGTCTGCATAGTTGTTTCTCTCCATATTCTCACTCTTCTCTTCCTGCTGCTGTTGCACAACAGTTTTTAGCTCTTAAATATATTCTGTCACAACCAATGTCACTGATGAGCTCAGCTTTGGCCAGTGGGCCTTGGAGCCAGCTAGAACTGACTCTGTCCAACATGGGTACAACCTCTAGGATCTTCTTGCAGGAACCACCGATGCAACTGCTCTGCTACCAAAACCTTGCCATGTAAACCCGATACAATAATATTTCAGAACAGTTTCTAGCAGTAATATTTCTGAAATACCTTTCAGAGAAAATAGGTTGCTTGACACTTTAACTATCTGACATCTTCACTGAGATGGTCTTGATACCAACAGCTTCCATTACATTAATGTTTCTACTGTTCCTCTCAAGATGTAACAGTTTATTCCTTTTAATTAATTATCATTTACATAATATTAACAATTTTATAAAGAACAATTAAAATTTATTGTAATTGAATTTATAGGCTGAGCAATTCTAGATTTTATGATCTCTTTAATATGTATACACACATATGCTTCTACTTATTACTCCATTTTAGAAACAGAGGAGCAATAAGAGAAGTGCCTATTTTGCAGAATTAAGGAAGAATACAGGAGAAAATGACATTTTTCATTTCACAGCAAACAATAAACCAAATTGAAACAACTGCAAAGTCATCAGCTGTAATTTTTAGCTCTTCAGGATGTTACTATTTGCCTGGTTTTTGAAAGGCCTCACTGCAATAGCTCTTGGGCCTTTCTCTAAGTTTGGCCATAAGTATTGCAATGGGAGTGATAATATGCTGAGCTCTATTGAAAATCTTGTTGGTGCAGAACAATTGAATGAAAATTTTTGGCGCTCAGCCCTGTACAATAACAAATTCCACATCACCAAGCTCATGGTTATAGTTTATAGCACCTGGCTGCGCTATGGTTCAAAAACATGAACATTGTTTATGGATATAAGCAAACATTTAATCATATCATTCATCTCAGGTACACCTTAGGGGAAAAGAAATCCCTGAGGCAGACTTTTTTATAATAGTCAGATGTTGATATAAGCTATTACAATGCTAAGCGACAATTCTGTGGTGTTTCTGGTTTTGTTGTATTTTCATATTTAGTTTTTTATTTTTATTAAAAAAAGAAAGAAGAGAGAAAAGAAAAAAAAAAAAATTAAGCCAAACAGCAGATAGGACACTAAATGTCTAAATGAAATTAGGAATGATGTGTTAAAAATAAGAAAGATAGCTTAAGTAATTGTATTATCACTTTAGAAATATTATAAATTTTCTAACTATTTCTGTGTTTGATTTTTCATAGAATTATAGATAGACCATTTAATGCTTGGGTTTTCCACAATGTAAATGTTCCTTAACACTTGTACCTAAGAAAATTTTCTTCTCATACTGTCTTTCTAATCATCAACCATTGTAATTATTTCTCTTTCATCTGTGTTTAATCGGTGACTTCACACATTGAATATGAATGTGGTTCTAATCTCCTTCGTTTTTACGTCCTCCCTCTTAATGTCAAAGTACAGACAAGGACAATATGAGTAATAAAGACACAGAATAGTTTCTGTTTAGGATAGAGATGATGTGACTTAAGAAGGATGTGGAAGAGATCTAAAAATCCTGACTAGCTTAAAGAAAATTACTGGTAAACAAGTACTTTGTTCTTTTTCTCGTAATAAAAGACTGAGATACATGTAGTGAAGTTAGATTACAGGTTCAGAGCAAACAGCAGGGATTTTTGTTTAATTAACTGTGAACTCATTGCCACAGGATCCTGTGGATGCCAGGAGTTTGCTTTTAAAAAAAGTATATGTTCTGTGTTACTTTGAAAAGATTGGGAGCAGATGAAGTGGAAGAGAGAAGGACAGGTTGTACTTTCCTCTGCTGAGTATGATCAGTGTAGGGCAGGAGAGGGAATGACAGCCTTTTAAACATGAGAACAAAACAGGAAAGTAGAGATAAATACTTTCACATTAAAACACGAGGAGTTGCTTTATGGGATCGAGACAATCGCAGAGAGCAATAGAAAGCATACCAGAAATAGTTGTTACTGTGACTATACTGTGTGTAAGTATGGCAAACCATAGCAACTTAGAAGTAGTGTAATACCTCCTTGTGGTGATTAATACACACCTTGTTGGTCATTTGAATTGAACAAACCATTGACCAGTTGTTGGTCAGTGGTTCACCCAGTTCAGCAGAGACTGAATAGTTTCTGTTCAGGATACAGAAGATATGACTTAGGAAGGATATGAAAGAGATCTAAAAATCTTGTAAATTATAAGAAAACAACTACTTCATTATTTTTCTCATAATAAAAGACTCAGAGACATCCACTGATATCTTTTCAGTGGCAAAGATGGGATCTTGAAAGATTAATCTCTCTGGAGTGGGGCTGGGACTACTGCTTTTTGTGTTGTTCATACTATGGTCTCTACATGTACCTCGTTGATGCAGGACAGACCAAACCCAAATATGTACATTTTCAGGTTATCCTGGCCTGATTTCACTGCCAAAGTTTGTAAAAAGAGCATTTTTATTTAAATAATCTAAAAATGTCCAGGCATGACATAACACAAGAGGAACAAAAAACGTCTCTACGAGAGAGGGAGTTCAACTACAGCTAAGCTAGGTTCAGGGCTAATTAAATAAAAGTATTTAATCTCTTTTCAAACACCATGCCTCCAGAGCTTGAGAATCTCCCAGAGTTTTGCTTTGCTCACTCTTTCTGAACCAGTCTGAGATCTGGTCATTTGGAGCTTTCTTAAACGTTCCAGCCTCGTCAGCAGGTTGAAGACCTTAGCAAGGTTCACCAGCCTTTCCATACCACTGTGGAACTCTCTTCTGAGTTGCTGCTTTCTGGGCTATTTGGAATGTTCCCAGGCTTTCACCTCCATTTGTAACAAATGTGGCTGGCTTAGCTGAGGATTATAGCCACTATATTGGCATGAAGTTATAGATGTATTAGTTATTAAAATATAGAATTGTGTAATTAATTTAAAAAAAAAGAAATTAAACAAATATTCACCTATCTCTTAAAAAAAAAAGGAAAAAAAAAGACTGGTAAAATGAAAATACTGAAAATATTGTCATATATGCTTTGAAATGTACAAAGTTGATTATTTATTCTTTAAATTCAATCCACCTGATGATTTACTTTTTAACATGGCCAGTTAAATGATTTATTAGTACTGAAACAAAATTGCGAAGAAATTTGATAGCTGTGCTCTTTTGTTCAAGCTGAACAGAAAATAAGCCAAGAAAGCATATTTGCTTTGATTACTTCAGACCCTGGAGCAGTATGCTGCTACATTTGTTAAGTCCTCTGCTACATCACAATGACACTTCATTGGAAAAATCTGTTGTGTTGCCTTATAGACACTTCAATGCAGTCATTCTGTGGTTAAATAAGATTCAGGAAATATTATAACTAATGTTAGAAATGAACTTTCTGAGCCAAACTGGCTGATACTGCCCTATCTGCCCCACAGTGAAAATCTGAGATGTCTTTACTTTCTCTTCAACCAGAATCAGGTCTATGAAAATGCGACTGCTTTTATCTTGTGTTGGAAGAAGCTTGAAATGGAAAGGATTCAGTGGAACATATTCACTGCCATGCATTAAAAAGGATGTACGCTGCTGAAGTATCTTTAAGTAGGATGTACGATACTGTGAAAATAGTGCTTTCCCAATCTAGACGTACTGCTTTAGGCTGTTGACTGAATTACAAAGGTATTTTTCTTATTCTTTTGATAGTTTTATGTTACGCGATTAGTATTAGTGTAATGAAAATAATTCTTTCTTATATAAATGTAAATTTAGAATAATGAGGGAATGTATTTAATGTTAGTTTTAATATATGCTTACAAAAAATGTAAAATCTTTTCAGACCAAGACAAAGGTATATGTTAAGGATATATCATTGAAAGATGTATATTGCATTTTAAGTATGCTTGAGTAACACTTGCTTTTTATAACAAATACATCATCAAAAAGGTCCAATGTTATGATTAATCCTTCCAATTTAGGAATTCTCAGTGTAGAATGAAAAACTACCTCGTCAGTTTTGCTGGGGCACTAAATGGGGACAGCTCTTCACCATTTGGGCTTCCCTTGAAACGGAGTCTTTTGGAAACTGGAAGGACCTACTGCCCAAGCCATGCAGTACTTCTGATATGGGCCAGTAATTAAGGAGTGTATTAATCATCTGGTAGTTATGCCACTTTACTGACTCTTTACACAACACATGCACATCTGCATTACCCTTAGAAAAGATTAATTAGACAAGGTCTACATGAAACTGAATTTCTCATCATCTCTGAAGAGAGTAGGATGTTTTCAGAATCATGTAAACCTGAGCAAAAATTGAATGCTAAATGAGTAAAGAAAGCTGTCTTTGTAAATCCTAACCAGAAATAATTTCAAAAATCTGTGGTCTGTGGCTGGCTTGAGACATCCTAGAAATATTTCTTGAAAAATTTGTAGACCTCTGGATCTGAACGTGATTTTATTCCATTTTTAATCTATATTTTTAAGTTAGTTAAACTTATAAACATAATGGGGAAAGGGTTAGTTGTTTTTTTATTTGTTTGTTTATTCTGTGATTTCAATTAATAAATTCAGATAAGTCTTCCAGGAAGGAGATTCTGGCTAATTAATTAATACCTGTAGAGCTTACAGACATGTTACATGAGATTTCAACAACCTTTTCAGTGTTTTAGAAATCACTGTCCCTTTTATCTTTTATTAGGTCACCTTCTTGTTCCAAAGTGTGGTTTTTCTGCTTGCATGGCTTTCAGAAGGTATATCTTCTGCTTTCCTCTCCTACTAGTTAGTTGATAAGGGTGACCATTAAACGTTACAGTTGAGTGTCCTGCTACAGTTTAATTATTGTAGAAATCTCTCATGAGAAGAAATGGCCTTTAGGGGAATCTCACATGCACAGCTCAGTAATTCTAATCAATCTAATTAAATTTCAGTAAAATAAGCATTTTTAAAAGACTTCCAGAGGTCCAATAAGTTTGGTTTGTTGTTTAGTGTTACGGTATTTACCTTTAATCTGGAAAAGTTTCTCAAATGTTGCAATGAATTATGCATTGGATTTGAATGGCAAAGTCCTTGCACAAAACCACTGCATACCACTGTGGAACAGACTTTCCTTTTGAGGACAGGCTTGATGCTGTAATTTCCTGTCACCTTGTGGTGGGTTGGCTCTGGCTGGACACCCAGTGCCCACCAAAGCTGCTTTATCTGGACTGGGAGAGAAAATATAACAAAAAACTCATAGGTTGAAATAAGGACAGGGAGAGATCACTCACTAATTGCCATCACAGGCCAATCATCCTCAACTTGGAGGGGGAAGTTGGGAGGGGGGGGGATGAGTAATTACTAACCAAGTCAGAGTAGGATAAGGAGAAATAAAACTAAATCTTCCTCTCACCCTACCCTTCTTCCCGGGCTTAACTTTATTCCCAATTTTCTCTACCTTCTCCCTCCAGCAGCAGAGCAGATGGGGAATGGGGGTTGTGATAAATCCCACACACATCCCCCCTGTCTATTCATCCTGCTCACACTCTTCCCCTGTTCCAGTGTGAAGTCCCTCCCAACAGGAGACAGTCTTCCACAAACTTCTCCAACATGGGTCTGTGACAGTGCATTTTTACCCCTCATCAACAGGATCCTTATCCTTATCGTTATCTTCTTCGGTGATAACGATGCACCTGGATGTGGTGATTGCACCTAGGTATAAGGATCCCACCCTACTGGGCTGGGTTGAGGGGAAGCATATAACAATGCCATAGCCATGGGCTAGCTTGAACAATACAATCAGGTGTAAGAGCAATAGGAAAACATGACTATAAGTCAATCATCTTACCCCCTTAAATAGCAGGCAGCCCAAGAGCCCTCTGAGCTCTCCTGCATGGCAGCTGGCTGCACTGCAGGATCTCCCCTTGAGCAGGGATGCCTCTCGAGGATGCTCCCCAGGGTTAAGAGATTCCTTGCTGCAACAGATCTGTGGTAAGTAACATATAGCATGCTTAAACTCTGAATCTTTACTAAGGGTATACTCAAGCTTAATTGTATGCATAATCTTTCAAGATAAACTTATCTTGTCCTCCGTGTAGTAAATAACTAGGTGTACCTCACCATCTAATTCCCTTTTCCTTAAAGTTGCGTTTACTGTTTCAAACTTTGTTGAAATGCTGTTTTGTATCAATAAATATATTGTTGCTTCCCTCTTGTGAGTGAAGTGCATAACTCCCCTCCCACAACAGGGTCCTTCCCACGGGGTGCAGTTCTTCACAAACTGTGCCAGTGTGGGTCCTTTCCACATGTCCCTTCTACGGGGTGCAGACTTCAGGAACAGACTGCTCCAACATCAGTCCCTCATGGGGTCACAAGGCCTGCCAGAAAACCTGCTCCACTGGGGGCTCCTCTTCACAGGTCTACATGTCCTGCCAGGATCCTGCTCCAATGCAGACTTCCCGTGGGGTCAGAGCCTCCTTCGAGGCACATCCACCTGCTCCAGCATGGGGTCTTTTATGGGCTACAGGTGGATATCTGCTCCATTGTTAGCCTCCATGGGCTGCATGGGGACAGCCTGCCTCAGCATGGTCTTCACCACTAGCTACAGGGGAATCTCTGGTCCAATGCCTGGAGCACCATCTCCCCCTCCTACACTGACCATGTCTGCAGAATCGTTTCTCTCACGTATTCTTACTCTTCTTTCCAGCTGTAGTTGCACAGCAATTTCTTCCCCTTGTAAAATCTGTTACCCCAGAGACACTACCACTGCTGCTGATGGGCTTGGCCTTTGCCCAGGTGTCAATAGTGTGCAAAAATGAGACCTGCACAAGGAATCAAACATTGAGAGCTGGTGCCTTCTGTGTACTCAGGGAAAAAAATAATTCAAAAATAAAATTGTAAAATAATAGACTTAATTTTGATAATTAATGACATGCATAGATGAATTTTCATTTCCTAACTGATTTGCTCTTGAGCATTTTCTTCTATATAACCATTGGTGTAAAACATCAAAATAACCAAGATTGTTTACTTTGCATATAATACTACTTTTGCTCTGTTGCAATTATTTGCTACAGAAATAGATTAAATGAGAGAGTTTATGATACTTGATTTTAAAAAAAAGACAAAATCTGAAGCAAGAAAAGCTTTGCTTTTACTTGCTAAATGGTATTGAAATTCAGAAGAATAAAGTACCAAATATAGGAAGGTAAAATTACAGGGGGTGAAAAAAAACTTTACATTAAGAAATCTGCAAATAAATTCAATATGACAAATGGCATCATTATTCAGCTCCACAGGATACAGACACTAGGATTGGGAAATGTGGAAAATAGGCATTCCAAAACATGTATTTAAGCTACATCTTCTCTCCTCCCTCTTATTATTCCTTCTATTCCTAGCTAGGTGTCTATTTCTCAGTTTTTCACAAAATTAATGGTAGATGTGCTGCAGAATGCCAATTTCCTCAGTTAAACTTAGAATCAAAAAGAAAACTTGGATTTTAGAACTAAACTTCCTTTAAGTTTGAATCATATTCCCATTATTCCGATGAGGATTGATTTCTATTAAAATTCCAGCCCATTTTAGTCTTTGTAATGAGCCTAAAATAGCTGCCAGCTTGCAGTGCTGGAATTAATGATAATTAAATGTAACACAAATGTATTTCCATATTTTGTATTGCTTAAATGATTTCATCTCAGATGTAGTATGATTCTTTTTAGAGATGACTACTTCTATTTAATCTCTATTCCAATTTTAATTTGAATTTCATATTGTTCCTGACTGTTTAATGAATATTTTGGGAGATGGCCATAGTGTTGTTAATTATACTGGAGACTGAGCATAATTAATTCTTTTGGACCCAAAGTCAGCTAGTTAATCGATTTCTGATGAAACTGAAGATTAAACACAGATAGTTCACTTCTTCCTTCATTCATTTTAATTTTTCCCTCTTTGAATTCAATCAGATTACTTTGGGAAGTCATTGCTGGCAAATCAATTTGTGGACCCATTTGAGGTATTATCCAGATGTTAATAGATGGATGATCCACTCAGGCCAGTAACGATCCTATAGATTTTTTTTCATTTTTAAAGAAAAATTTTGTTCTTTTCAGTAGATTTACTAGCATTATTTGTAATTCGTATTTAAATTATTTTTAACTGCCTATTAACAATAAGTTCATTAACAAAGTACAGTATAAAAAGAGGTTCTCAAAAGAGTTCTCTGCAGACCAGTCAATTCACACAGCAAATGGGTTATAGTAATGTAGAAGGCATTCCTCATATTAGTGATGCATTAACTCACGTAGCTAGATTTGATTTTAGGGAATAGTCTGAAAAAACCTTAAATGAAAAAGAGAAAAATACATTAGTATGCCCAGGAGTTCCTGTCCCCCTTTTTTTTTTTTTTTTTCCTCCAGTGCTATAAATAATGGTATCGTTTAATTTTTGACAGCAGGAAAGACCCTAAGGGCTGTAAGGAGATAATCAAAAAAGGGCAAGGAAGAAATTATAAAGAACAGGAGGAGGACTTTCCTTTAGTCAATGAGCAAAATCTTGAGCATTTTTCATTTATTACTCTACAGATAGTAATAGATAGCTCTAGGTTTCATACTGAAGTGACTCACGATCCAAGTATGCTCTATTACTGTATTCAGTGTCTCTCTGTGAGCAGACTTAAGATAGCTTTTAACGCTCTTTCTTTGTGGGTGAGTAAGAGAAGAGCAGATGTGCACCAGGTAATTCATTATCTATATTTTCTGGAGAACTAAAGCCAACAATGCAACAGTTAACAATAGTTACTGATATTAACTGATCTCTTTTGAACAAAATGTGTAAACATATAATTCAATCTCCTCAGCACACGAGCACTTTATATGTTAAATTAATTTTAAATGCATTACTAAATAAAATGCCTAGATACTAAATAAGAAACATTTTCTGTTTCTCAGCTGCATATCAGATCTGCATGGCCTTTGTCAGCATTTGCACTGTTTAACATTCAAACAATGACTTTGTCAATCTGTATAGACAAAGAATTCACCAGTTTAATAGCTATTCAGTTTTCTAATGTTCTTACATTACACTTTTGGCAGCCTTTCTGCATATTTATAGCTGTCAGTGGTTAACTTGAAGTTTCATTCCCACAACCATTACTTTTACATCTAGAATTAAATAGGTGAAATGTTGGTAGTTTATCATGATATTAAGTGTTTTTAAGATCAACCTTTTTTAGGGGAAATGTGAGTAAGTATTAAACAGTCATTACAATGTAAAAAATAACTTTACTTCTAAAGTTTACATTATAGAACTTCAGAGATCTAGGTAAGAAATATATTTAATCTCAAAGAAGAGAAGCCTAGCAGGAGTAATGAGAGAAGTTTTGACTCAATAGTACCTCAGAATCATGGAATCAGAGGATGATAGGGGTTGGAAGGCACCTCTGGAGATCATCTAGTCCAACCCCCCTGCAAAAGCAGGTGCATCTAGGGCAAGTCACACAGGAACATTTCCAGATCGGTTTTGAAAGTCTCCAGAGAAGGGGACTCCATGACCTCACAGTAAAGAAGTTTTTATTCATGTTGAGGTAGAACTTCCTGTGTTCCCGTTTGTGCCCATTGCGCCACACCCTATCACTGGGCACCACTGAAAAGACACTGGTCCCATCCTCTTGCCACCCACCTGTCATCTAATAAAGGCATGTGATCCTAGAGGTCGGCAGTCGTAGGCATGTATTAGCTCTAGAATTACCACAGTTATCCAAGGAGTCGGAGAGGAGTAACCAAAGGAATAATAACTCATCCAAGGAGCCATTTTCAGCGTCACTGTACCTCCAGTAATTATGAAAAAAATTATCTTCAAGTTCTGCTTTGCTCTTAATCATGAAGAAAACTAACAATTGCTCCAGACCCCAAACAACTTAGTCTTTAAATTTTCCTGTTGTCTCGGCTATCTGAATCTAGCAATGGAAGATGATAGTGTAAGAAGACAGCCTGCCTCTTTATAACCTTCTTATCCCTGAGGTCTAAACAAGGAGTGAATAGGAGATTCAATCTTCAGACTCATGAAAGACTACACACTAAATCCTAATGAGTCATAAAATAAAAAGTTAGTCCTGTCTCTATAAACAAGCATGCACTTCCATTGTTTTGGTGCTTTGGCTGGAAACTATTATGGCCATTGTATTTAAGAAATATTAGTTAAATGTTAGATTGGAAATTTTTTTATTAATAAAGTGGCAGGGAGATTATTTGAAGTATAATCTTTAGAAACATTTTTCTTTAATGCAGAACTTTGTATAATCAGAAAGATATCAACTTTCCTCAAAGTTTTGAAGTTTGCAAAACTAATGTGAGATCTAATAATATTCCCCCAGAATGTCAATAATTTTGACCAAGCCAATCATTTAATATTCAGGATAAAAAACATAGGGAAGCCTAGCCAGGAGACTGAATTTTGGGTTGTGTGGGTTCTTCTAGTGGCAAACATGTTCTTGTTTATGTTTCCTGTGGAGATAATGAGAACCAGGGAGCCAGACTGTAATAGTTGTTAAATTCAGATTTCTAGTGATATTTAAAGCTGGGGGTTCAGACTTGTGAATTTAACCCATAGACATAAGACACAGATTAGAATCCCTTTCTCTATTTCTGTTTTGGACTTTTAATATGCATTTACCTAGATAAATTATGTGGAAATAATAGGAGGATCTGCTGAGTTGTGGATATTCCTTCTTTAATGAAACAAGCAAATTCAATGAGACTACTTATCACTTAATCAAAACAGATTCTCGCCTTCATATAGAAAACATCAACAAATAATTTCATGTTGTTTATTTACACCTTTCATGAGAGGAACACAAAAAGTAACTATAAATCCTAACAAATATAATCAAAAGCCACTAAATAACCTGCCATAGTGAATTGCCACAATGCAGACTGCGATAAAGCAATGCTGTTAACACTCGTAAACAAAGGACAGCTCCATGTCCTGGCACTCTGTCTTTCCACTGCTGCATTCCCTTGATTTATCTTTCTAAATGTAATTATAGTTGTGCTGGTAATGATGATGATGATACCAGTGATAACAATAACAGCTGGTGTGGTAGAAGTTACTGCAAGCAAAATTAGTTTCATTCATTTAAAAAATAATCTGATCCATCAAACTGCTGGATATTGCTAAATGAAGCTATCGGTTACAGTATGTGCCAAAAGACTAAAACAAAAATAATGCAGCATTTTGTGTTGAAAATGCTGAGAATGACTCCAGATTTTTCAACTATTTCTGTTGCCTACAGCCAGCTTCAGATATTATGTTCAAGGTCAGTGCTATGAATCAGAATATGTGCAGTGAACCTTAATTTGGCTTGCTGGCTTGTTTGTTGGTTTTTGGTTTTGTTTTTTTTTTTACAGATGCAAGCATAGTCAAAAATCTATCTAAAAATCAAATCATATTACTTTGTCTTTAATTAGCTATTTGTTTCTTTCCTGTAAATATATTGATTATTTAATGAGTTTGTTGTGCTATTATTAATAAGAATTTCATAACAAAGAGAATTGTTTCAAGATTTCTGTCATAATTTTCATAAGATTTGCCTTAGATGTGTAAAATAGTATGATCATATTTTCTCGTGTAAAACTACACTTCAAGCTGTCTAGCAGTGATCCTGTGGATAAGAAGAGGGGTACGGGGAGGGCAAAGCTACAAAACCCCCCAAACAACAACAGATAAAAAACAAACAAAACCATAATCTAGACATAAGAACACATTCTCAAAGGAGTTAAAATGATGAGCTCTGAAGTTTGGCTTTGGAGATTGCATTATTTCTGTTTGCTACACACATGCATGACAGCTGTTTCTTACAATTTATCAAAAGCAAAGTGCCAAAATAGCACTAACAGGTTTATTATTACTACTGGTAGTGCTATTAGTAATAATTCTTTTACCACATGTAACTTTACCAGTCCTTCAGCTTCATTATTGGTCCTTCAGCTTCATTACTGGTCCTTCAGCAAGAGTTCTTTCCTGTGCTTAGTTCTTTATCAACACAACTCTACTATTTTTTTCCCCACAATTAGATTCCCTACTTAGTTGTTGGAGACTGAAGTCATAGCAAAGATGAACGTTTCTTATGAAAAGGCACTTTCACTGAAAGGTTAAGCTGAAGAAGGAGAGTGATTCCATAACGTTATAAGTAAGCTCCTCACTTCAAAGAGAAGAAATTGCCTAAAGATCCAGTACCTTCTCTCAGAATTACTGAGGGATTTAAACCGTGACTGTCCAGAAATCCAGAAACCATTCTACAGCCATAACCTTGAACTCCCTGATCCCAGCCTATCTCAGCCTGAGAGTTTCTTGGTTGCTTTTATTCTTTGGATCTCTTTGGAGTCGATTAGTTCCAACATTCATTTCAACACAGAACCCAGAAAATGAGTCCCACTAAAAGATGAGATTATAGCCTAAAGAAGAGAGTGGTGTCCTGGAGGCAGCTATCTTTCCAGGCTGGTCTGCACAATGGGTCAGAGAGTGATTATAGAAATGACCACAATGTGTTGCTTACAAGAAAACTGTTAAAACATTTCTGAAAGGAAAGGTTTGAGCCTGTATCACAACAGCTTAAATATACTCACGTTTAAAGCAGAGGAAGTAGTTCAGGCTAGTCCTTACTTTTCTTCTAGATTGCTCTCTTATTAACATGTAATTTTGTTGGGGCAGCAAAATTCCTCCTCATTTCATGCAAAATCTGGAAGTGGTAAGGTCTGCCTGATCCAGTCATTATCTTGCAAGTAAATACTTAAAAAGTGATAAAATGAAGTTGTATTTCACTGAGAACCATGTTTAGAAGCCAGTATAGGCTTATTAATGAAACATTTTTTACAAAATGTATTCTTTATCTGAACACATTTTAAAACTAGTTGGTATACAAAAATTAAAATATTATGGAGGTCATGGCCATTACATACAGAAAACTTAACCAAAAATCTGTCTCCCATCCTAATCTAATTGCTAAGAAAATATTTAATGACAGAAAGTAGGATGGTGATGTATAAAGAAATCCATTTCCATGTGAAATGTGAATGTATTTAATTTTTATGAGGATAACTATTGAACACCTGATGCTTCACAAAATTAATTGTCTGATGCTGGATAGACCAGCTAATATCATTATGGAAATATTCTGAGTGATATACTTGCAATTGCCATGCATATTGCAATAAGGCAGTACGGTGGGAACTCTTATTTACCATGGCAACCATTAATTGGATATGCAGGCGGTGGTGTTTCGCTTTAAATAAATTTGACTGGGTCAGTAATTGAATGTTTCAAATAACTGATTTATATTTTGCACAATTTTCACATTTTTTTCTTTTTTTTTTTGAATTAGTTTTTTCTTCATATCTATTTGTTTCTCAGAAAGGAATGGGGTAAAATTGAGTGGAACCCTGGGACTTTTTGGTTTATGATTATTTTTGTCAATGCACATTTTGTATTTCTAAGTCTGACAAATAAAAGCTGATTGTAATTACATCTGTGTTCCTGCCATGTGTTCTCAGGCCTCTTTCTCTGTTGTTTTTTTCTCATGTGACTAATATTATGGATCAAATAGCTGTTTTGCATAAATCATTTCCATAAAAATGTATAACTGGTTTCTGATTTACAGAGTTTGACACAGGAGACAGTCTTTTAATGTATCAGACTGGGATTTTGATTAAAATACATTGGGATGTACACGCACAAAATTAACTTCCAAAGAAACGAATCCTAAGCAAGTACTTAGACAAAAATTAATGAAATCTGAAGACAATAGATATTTCAAGGCAGGAAAGTGTGAAGTGTGAAGAAAAGACTCTACATTGAGTTATACATTCCATAGCTATGGCATATTCACTATTAATTTGTTTAGAAAGAATCTGACTATTTCTGTGTTGAGCTATGCTCTCAAACTACTGTTTTTTGTTGCAAGTGTTGTCACAATTAAGGACAAATTCGTCTCTGAAGGCTTTTATGAATGTGATTAATTTTATGCAAGTAAGTAGTTGTGCACAAGTCAAGGAAGATGACTGTACTATTGAAGTTCATATTATTTCCCTTGCTATCTGTGGAGGTCTCTTATGACATTAGTAAGTCAAATATTCATGTTCTTCCATAACCTATTAATGTTTTCCTGGTTTAGGAAAGCATCTGGATTCAGCACAGAACAAAACTATCTCCCTAATACTAGCCAGTAAAGACATTGGTCCACCAAAGTTCATCTTAGAAGGTAGTCCAGGACTTTGCCAGACCTCTGGGCATGTCACTGCTCAGAGGCTTGAACCCAGCCTCAGAGCAGAGTCTATAGCAGGCCATGTGCAAAACACCAGATACTCTGTGTGGACCAATACATGAGTGCTCTGGGCTGGAGAAGACTTACCTATAACGCACCATACCCCTGAATAACTACTTGAACTTGTCCCAACCACCTGCAGCCTTTGTTTCAAAACTGTGGTCAAGGGGGGGGTTTTTTGTTTGCTTGTTTTCCTAAGTAAAATGATCGTTATGTTATTTTTTAAATATATAATAATTATTTGGTAAGTAGATGTGTCTTCCAAAAGTGATTCTTGGACCTTTCCTTACTCTTGGGAATACTCTCCAGTTTTTCCATGGAAACCACACCACCATATTCCAATCATTTCCTTCTTTTTCTGCATATATATGTCCATCTTTCTTATGAGATGCAGTATTGATCCAGTACGTATCAAAAATGCTCTGAGAATGTCTATTGGATTGGGCATCTGAGAACATACAGTCTGTGAAATTTATATTTAGCGTTTGATATCTTTATTCTTTGATTTTAAACTGATGGTTCTTTGGAAAACTTTCTAACAAGCATTTGAATGCATGCGGATTTATGTGCTCTCCAGATTCTTTCCTGACTCAGGGCCACAATACTTTTATATCCTGAGGAACATGCCCTCTAACTGTATGAACTTTAGTTCATAGATAGGTGCTAGTTTCCAAATCAAGCAAAATCCTTAAATGAATTTAATCTTGGTATACCAGGAACTGTTTGTGACAGCTTTGTTGTAAGCATAATGAGGACATATTAATTGAATTCATCACTAAGATATATCAAGTTGAAATGCTGATGCAGAGCTGCAACAGTCAAAAAGTCATGATGGTGACACAAAAATGTCTGGTTTTAAGACATCCTGTCATGCAAGCAATTATAACTGAATCCGTCTAAAATTGTAAGTATAATCTTACAATTTTTTCCATTACATTAACCCTGAATTATCCCTTTTTGTCCATAATAACAAAAATAATATCAAAGAGGGTTATCAAAGGAGTGAGCAGGTTAATAAAGAAAGGAAATCTGTAAAAAGTAAAATATTTCATATGACCATTTTCAGCCAATGGAACAAATATTTATATTATATTTAATGTCAATTAATTTATTCCTGAGAAATTTTGCATGTTCAAATACCTAAATTTTTTCCCATCAAGATTTCCTACTTCTTCTTCTAGGTTTACTTGAGCTGGTTATTGAGGGATTTAAATACATGACCCAACTTGTGTTATTTTGGGTATCTGTAAATGAATAGTTTCAAAATCAGTGTGCTTTTTGTTGCCTGTCTTACTGATAAACAATCAGATCATTAACAACAAGAGTTCAACATAATTATACTCTAACACAGAGCAAAGGGTGTCAATGCTCAGTTTACACCAAAGTCCTTAACCAATATGGCATCTTTTTCCATACTTATTTGGCCTAAACACTGTCATACTTTTCAATAATACTGCAATGTGAGCCAAGATCTTACTAATATCTTAGAGGGGCTTCCCATGTAAATGAAGAGTCCTCTTGATTCGTTCTTTATTTTTAAATATTTCAGGAAGGCTACAGACATGATCTTGCTTATTTCCTGGTCCATACTTTTGAAAAAATTTTGCTTTGGGGAAAAAAGGAACAAAAAAGGCAGAAAGAAAGAAGGCTTGTTTAGGGTTTTTTTATGTAATATTTAAAAAAAGATGCATCTGATTTATTTGCCAGCTCTTTTTTCTGTAATGTAGCATCTCTTTGGGGGCTTATTGATGCCATCCAGGCAGCAATCATTTTACGGAATGTGACATTACTTGTTTAGAATTCAATTATATTTTGTCTCATGTCAGACAACATTAAATGATCATTTGAATTTTGTTCCTTGGACATAACTAATAGTTACAATTTGTGCCAGATGACTTCTTAGAAGTCAGAAGTTGCCTTCTTGGAGAAAAACCTTTTAATTTTTCATGTAGACAACTGATAGTCAAGATTATTCGGCAACATCTATTACAGTGGAAAAAATTCTTTATTGATTTCATTTCTGCGTAAAGAAATATTCAGAAGCTTGGTTGTGCACTCCTTCATTTTAAGACACAAGTTTGCATGACATGTAAGTTAGTGACTGGTTTGCTTCACTCAGGGACCTCCTGCATGGCTACCCACAAAAATCCTTCTTGTCTTACTTCCTCTTTGTCTGGGCTCTTGGTCACATCAGTGACCAATACCTTCACTGCACTTCCAAAGACAGAGACCTTCACACTGAATGTCTCTCATCAGGTTTAGTTGGTGGTTTTGGCCTTCTCACCCATTGTCTAGTAGGAGTTGATGCATGGCTTCTAGCTAGAGCTCTTTGAGAATTATCTAACTAACAGGTGATAGAAGGGAAAAAACTCTAAGGGAATAAATAAATTTGCCTCACTGGTGAATGAGGGTGTGCAAATTTACTTAAAAAAAAAAAAAAAAAGAGTAGATATCTGGTGTTTGGGAAATTGTACAGAGGTATTAGCCAAGTTTTCTTTTTTCCTTTTTGTTTTCATTTTCCTTCTCCTTTTCTTTTAATTTACCTGCCTGAAAATTATGAGAATTCCCTTATGATACAGATCTTGCTACAGTAATGTTTGCCTACTTTATTTCTAGGTTAATGAACTACACAGGATGGATCTCAAATCTTTTTAGGAAATATAGCTGTTCAAATTCAGAAAGGTTGGTTATTAGCTGCTGTAATTTATTAAGGGGATTATACTTGTAATCTTTCATCCACACTGATTTAACTTATTTTCTACATAGCTTTTACAAGTTAATTGTTTTTGACCCAGTTTTCCCAAAAGTGTTGATATTTAAATCCACAAAAATGAGTTAACCTGTCACCTTTCAGCAGAAATTGTCCATCCTTTGACTCTTTTGAAATCTCTTCCTCAATAATTTAACATAATTTTTTTAAAGAAATTACTCTTTCACAAGATACAGTATTAAAATTATCATAATTTTTGGTACATTGCTTGTTTCATTTAATGAAATTCATGAGATGATCTCTTTTTTAGAGATACTCTTCCTCAGTTATTAACCTCCTCAATTTCTGCCTCTATAGAACATTTTGCAAAGCGCATATGATTTTCATGAGTATCAAAAAAGGGGGGAGGATTTTTTTCCTTTGCATGGTGATTATTGGCTGATACAGGTATTTCTGTTATGTTTATATTGTGTATTTATCTTTAATTCAGTTTTCCTTTAAAATGGTTTTCACAACTTCATAGAACTGCCTAAGCCACACTGTGTACATTACAATAATTATACACCTGTCAAATTGTGGTACTCATCACTTGAAATATCTTATTAAAAACTATTAGAAATGGGTGGTTTAATGTATGTCTTAGACTTTTAAGTGGCCCAGATATAAAACTGAAAGTCAGCAGTTATCTATCAAAACCAAAGTTATTCTACAATGTTAAACACAGTTGTTGGCTTTCTCAATGATCATTCATAATATCAGAATATTTAAGGATTTCCAGACATGTCTGGAAAATGAGGTTGCTCTATTTAAAGATTTCCCCAGCAATCATCCTCAACATTGTTTTTGAAGATTCCATCAAAACCTTTTTTCATAAATTCATTAAATTCAAAGTGTGTATTTGAATAGTATTGTACCATGGTAGAGATAATTTCAAGATTATCTGTACACTAGCCTAAGATAGAATTTTTCTACAATATGTATTCTTCTAGGCCCAGAACTCATTGCTGGTAGTTTAAAATTTTTAATTAGTAGTTTAAACACGATCAAATATTGCCATATACAAAACAAATAATCTAGCTCTACAAGCAAGGCTCACAATGAATAGTGCTTACAGAAGTGAAATTTGCAACCTCCTGGAGAATCAGGAACTCAAAAAGAGTTATGTCAGTACTGTGGTTTCTCCATTTTCAAATTTTCATGTTCAAAAGTAGCTATATAGGTGTCACCAATGTACAAAATACACTTAGAAATGCCCATTTTGGATTACCTGGCGGTGTCAGCAGCACAAGGGGAAAAGTAGTGTAATGTATTATATGGACATGAACATTTCCCAAGCACTAAGATGCCTTTGTACTGTATGTAGTGTTATATTTCAATTTTTGAAAACAGATTTCACAAAATAATTTTGGTTATAAGGGCCCTTGGAGGTCATTTGGTCCTACCTCCTGATCCTTAGCTAACTTCAATGTTAGATCATTAGTCATTTAATTTGATGGGTTTTTGTAGATATCCAACTAGATTCTTTTCTTTATGCACTTGTGTCCCTGCTTTTCACCCTTTCATTGTTCACCTCCAAAAGGAATTTAACATGGCCTTCTCGATATCCTCCCATTGGTATGCTGATGAGAGCTGTGAAGCCCCTCTCAGCCTTCTCCACACTGAACAAAGCCAGCCGTCAGCTTCTCCTCCTATGCCTTATATTTCTGCCCCTAATTATCTTAGTGGCCTTCCACTGGATTTGCTGTCCTTGGATGAACGTGCTCCAGTTAGCTGATGTCCTTCTAGTACTGGGCAACCCTGATCTAGGCAGATTAATACAAACTTGTACAGATTTGTTTAGCATGTGTTCATGAGGTATAGAAAACTATGATTATTCTCCCTGAAATAGGCAATGGCGATCTCATTTGTCAAGTAGTAAACATAAACAGATGGCTAAATGCTACACTAGCTGATGTTGCTGGATGGATTCCTTTATACCTATTCTCAGTTGCAAATATCTAGTGCCAATTTTGGATGCAAAATAAAAAGGAAGGCATAATCAAAGTATTTAATTAAAGAATTAATACTACTGACGTTTTGCAGTAGTTCTTACATTGGAATAGTTAAACTGGACAATATCTCTGCAATATATAAGCAACAAAACTTCTCTGTACATAACTTTTATATTTCCTTCTCCAAAAGAGTATTCTATGTTTTTCTCCAATTAACATCACATACTCACAAAGGAATGTAAAAAGCTGAAAAATATGTTTCCCGTTACACTTTGGCTATATTTTTCCACAACACTACATGCCCAGATTAAGCAAAGTTTGGAGTAGCATCTTTGTGTGAGAAGCTTAAAAAGGCCTCTCAGAATATCAGGCCAAAGATTGTATTCACCTGAAGCTTTTCTGAACTTCTTGAATCAACAATATTATATGAAGTTGATGGATAGATCACTTGGTGAATAAGGAATTCGCTGGATGGTTGGACTTCAACAAGGCCAAGTGCAAGGTCCTGCATCTGGGTCAGGGTAATCCCAAAAATAAATACAGACTGGGCAGTGTATGCATTGAGAGCAGTCCTGAGGAGAAAGATGGGGTGCTGGTTGATGGAAAGCTCAGCATGAGCCAGCAATGTGCAAGTACAGCCCAGAAAGCCCCAACCATATCCTGGGCTGCATCCAAAGCAATGTAGCAGTAGGTCAAGGGAGGTAATTCTGTCCCTTTATTCCACTCTTATGAGACCATACCTGGAGTACTGCGGCCAGCTCTGGAGCCCTCAATACAAGAGGGACATAGATTTGTTGAAGCAGGTCCAGAGGAGGGCCATGAAGATGATCAGAGGGCTGGAACCCCTCTGCTGTGAGGCCAGGCTGAGAGAGTTGGGGTTGTTCAGCCTGGAGAAGAGAAAGCTCTGGGGAAACCTATTGCAACATACCAGTACCTGAATGGGGCCCACAAGAAAGCTGGGGAGGGTCCTTTTACAAGGGCTTGTAGTGATAGTATGAGGGGTAATGGCTTTAAACTGGAAGAAGGTGGATTTAGATAAGATATTAAGAAGAAATTCTTTACTGTGAGGGTGCTTAGACACTGGCACAGGTTGTCCAGAGAAGCTGTGGATGCTTCATCCCTGGATGTGTTCAAGACTAGGCTGGATGGGGCTTTGAGCAACCTGGTCTAGTGGGAGGTGTCCGGGTGGGGGGTTGGAACTAGATAATCTTTAGTCCCTTCCAACCCAAACCATTCTATGTTTCTATGATATTTCACACAAAAAGAAGCTCATTGACTCTTTTTTTAGTCCCCTTTTTCCCCCTCCCCTAGCTACAGATGTCACAAAAACAAACTTTCTCCAGTAAAGAAACTTGTGGCTTTCACTCAAATCCTATAAAGAAAAAAAAACAACCAAAACACCCTGTAATAGAATGTGAAAAATGTTTTAAGTAACTTATTTGAACTGATACTTTCAATACAGAAACAATTTTCCTGGTATCGGGCCGCAGTGATCTTTCTACCTTCCCTAAATTCAAACAGCTCCCATTCTTATTCTCTCCACCCTCAAAGCAAAGAGCACTTAAATAATCCTCCTTAAATGTCTGCAGTATGCTACTAATGTAGTATGCTAATGATCTTCATAACAGCACCTTCTTGCAGTGCGTTTTGCTATACAAAATGAGACAGAAAGCCATCCATGAACACTCATTTTTTCATTGACAGTCCCTATAAAAACATCTATATCTCTGAAGAAAAAATACCTTGTTATTGAAATGAACTAGCATGGGATTTTTTGTGTTTTCTCACTGCTAGTATAGCAAAAGGTTTCAAAACCTTCATATTATCAAATAATTACACACAAATGTATGCAATTAAAATTATTATTTCTGTACCATGTAGATGAGGGAATAATATTTGTAAATTATGCTCATAAAATTTTAACTGTCTTATTCATATGAAATCCAAGTTTGAAGCTTACTTTAAAAAAAAATAAATTATCTGTTCAAAACAGTGTGGTTATTATTACAGGGGAAACAATAGGAAAATTCAAATAAAATCGAATGTATGATAGAATCCTTGATACCCTGGGTGCGGTGTCCATATTCTGCATTGATCAAAATAAGTAATAACTCAATAAATAAGCCAGGAAATACAAAAGAAAAAAAAATCTGAGGGTTTCTATTATTTAAAATTCTACTAGCAAGTGTCAAAAAGGTCAAGCCATTTGTCTGTTCTCAGTTGTTGGCACTTTCAGAGCAATACTTAGTAGTCTTCCAGCTATCTATGGTCAAGAGATCTGGATAATTAAAAATAACAGCCTTTAGCTGATTAGGTGCCATATATAAGCAAACCTGTGTTTGCAAAACATGAAATGCTCTTTCGATTATTTTCATTGTAACTGTGTTGTATCACTGTGCCTTTATCACACTTTTTCTTGTCATGGTGCGGGTTGGTCTATTCTCCAAAGTAGCAAGCGATAGGACAAGATGAAATGGCCTCAGGTTGCACCAGGAGAGGTTTAGATTAAATATTAGGAAAAATTTCTACACCTGAAGAATTGTTAAGCCCTGGAACAGGCTGCTGAAGGAAGTGGTGGAGTCCCCATCCCAGGAGGTATTTAAAAGATGTGTAGATGTGGTGCTGAGGGACATTGGTTTAGTGGTGACCTGGCAGTGCTGGGTTAACAGTTGGACTTCATGACCTTGAAGGTCTCTTCCAAGCAGAACGATTCTATGATTCTGTGTAGTACCATGTCCTATCCCTATGCTTGCAAGTCCAAACTCTGTGTGATAAAACATAACCCAGAGACAAGAATAAAAAACTTTTATTGCCTCCTTCCTCCTACAAAGTATCTTCTGTGGACATTACTGGTGTATCTTATAACCAGGACATAAAGAAGCCCTATTCACACTTCATCCAGTTTTAACAAGGATTTAGATTCCATGTCAGAATAAAATCCAAAACTTAATTACTCTCGTCAGATTGTCAGACATCTAGAAAGACATAATTATGCATGTGACCACTGTGAGATATTTCAGAACAGAACAAAGAGAAAAGAGGTAATCCAAAGCTGTTTGAAATAGCACAGTTTTACCAGTTTTTTCTCCCAGTAACATCTATTCACCAAATCCATCTGTTTACCAAATGCACAAATTTGAATTTATATTTTTTACCTTCTCAAGAATTTTTGTTCGGATTTTTTTGTTTGTATATTTCCTTGCATATTTGTTTTCCCCTTTTCATAGTAATTCTATGAATAGACGAATTGTTCCAGTTGATACAAACTTGTGTTTTGGGAAAATAAAATGCAAGCTAATATTTTTTACCCTGGCTAATTTATTAAAATGGAAAGAGAATGCATCAGAGGAATTAAAAAAAAAAATAGAATTGGAAATTCCATGCATATAAAGTACATATAAACAGATTGTCTAGTTATTGTAAGTTCCATTTCTCCATGCCAGACTTCAGAAGAAGTAATCAGCTGTGTCACTGGAAATTTAGCCCTGGAACTATGCATTTGATTTAATCTCCTTTATACAGCTACTAAAAAAAAAAATAAAACAAACCCAAACACAAAAGCAATGGACTAGCCACAAACACCACCTCAACCAACCACAGAAATGCACACACCCCCAAAACCCTGCACAGGTGTTTTAAGTTTATGGCTAATACAAGGAGAGATCATCCCTGAGGAAAACTAGATAGAACCAGACTAAAACTTGATAATTATAAAATTTTAATTGGAAAAATAACTATTTTCTACTGCGTTCTAAGTCTACCAGCTTTTCTCATTATCAATATACTAAAAGGATTTTCAGTATAAAAGGGGAATTTTTTATAGTTTTTAGAAGCAGCAGTACCTGTAACCACTGTATTCAGTGTCCCTGCCATGTGCTACTCCAAATGGTGTATCTGGTATTGTTTACACAATTTACATTAAACTGTAACGGAATGAGAAATCAGTTTTGTTGGTTTGAAATTTCTCAGAGTGAGGAGAGCTCTTATCAATTTTACTCACAGGTCAGGTTTAATTCCCTGCAGGAAAAATGGAACTTAAAGATTTAATTCTTGCTTATCTGTATTCTGGTGGGGGGTGTGTTAGCAGTTTACAAGCCTCTACATGGATTTAGTTTCCATTGCTTGCCTCAATCCAATGGAAACGCACACAGCAACTTCAGTGTCTTGTATATCACATAATGGATAAACTGAAACTCTAGAGAAGCTTGTGGGGTTTTGTTTGTTTATTTCTATCTTTCTTTTTCCTCAACCTGTGGCTCTTTCCTATCTCTATACCAAAATCAGTGAAAAATACAAATGTGTTTGTGGGTTTTTTAAAAGAAACTTTTCCTTGCCTCTTTTCCTGGTATTTAGGTGAGAGAGCAAGGCACGGTTATTTGGTCTCATTGCTCTTAGAAAGTGAATCTTAAGTCTGGGTGCTAAAACTTTTTGACACTGTGTTCTGTAACTTGCTCCTATTAAAAAATATAATTTATTCCACTTGCACCTTCAAATCCCAAGAGCTTTGTGTAGATAATTGCATTCTATGCACAGTTGTGAGCATGACAGTAAGCAATCAGTCAATTCCATTACCATGAGGGTGATACTGTGAGGGCTATATCCAATGTCATTTGCTTCTCTGTAACACATGCACAACACACTCTGAGTTCCAATGTTTTCCTGTTATTACATTTTAAATCATACAGCTAACAATAGCTTTATAGTGACTTGGAAGCATGTCTGCTATGAATACAAATACTGAGATACTAATCATCTTGTTAAAAAAAAAAAAAAAGCAGGAGTTTGATTTATAATGGGATGAGCAGGTAGGAAATTATAAACTTGTTCCTTTCATCCATAATAATAATAGTGTTATAAAATGTTATAAAAAGAAATGGTGTGCCTATGGTCAGAACATCGTTTTCCTCTGTTAATGTCTACCATGAAAACCAAATGAAAAGACAAGAAAGTAGTGGTTAAAAGTTGTTCTCTTTATATACTACAACAAGAATTCTCTTGATTTTTAATGGGTTTAAACAAAGCAACCCACAAAAGTTACCTAGAAATAATCCTTGACATAATGGCAGAATGGTAAAAAAAATATCCCTTTTAAGCACCTGAAAAGAATCACACTAGATAATGCAATATCCCAGACCTCACATTTGTGAAGTGCTGTGCTTATCTGTTGGCACAAAGCTGGTATAAAAGTATTTTCCCTTGCCTGTGAGTTTTTCCCCAAACAAAAGGGAATCCTGAAATGGCAGAAAGGCGCTAGAATAATTCCTGCTATTTTTCTCAGCAAAAGAAGGTGAAGGCACACCCTAGTTTATTCTAGGGAATGAGCTTGCTTCCTTATATTTGCAAAATTAGAAAAAAGAGACACTCTACACAGAACATGTGTGGAACTTCATACATTTTCGTGCTGCATCATTCTGACAATCCTTTTTCTGCGATGTTAAGGACAATACCTCACTCGTTAACTGGTCATCTGCACATATATACATCTGAAAATAAGTAGGGACGGTTAGGAACACTTTTAACTTACTGTAAAATATCTGTGAAAATATTCTGTTCAAATGTTCATTAAATATTCACAACCTCACCTGAAGATGGGAATACATAACTTAAAAATCTGTCTTTGAAACTCAGTTTGGAATAGGAATTTGAAACAGAGTCTCCAATATGCTCTAACCATAATGTCAATGGTTTTTCTAGAGTATTTAAGTCTTAATCCTGCAGTCTGATAAGCAGCTCAACAGTCAGTTCTCTTCTATTCTCTTGAATATCAGAACCATGAGACTAAATTTTCTCTCCCGTAATGACTATCTAGTCCAATGTATAGTTTAATCATTTCGTACAAACTGTAAATTTTCAACATTGCAAGACTGGGTGCTCTTAATACCTGATTGCTGGTTACTCACTTGGGCTCACAGATAAAAGTTCACTTTCTATTGTAGGAGATCTTTTTGAGAAGGGATCTCTGAATTTATAATGGAGTATCTTATCAGATACACAGCTTTGCAGTGGCAGAAATATTTATTTCCCAGATTTCTCAGTGAAAGAAAAGGAAAATCCTTAATTTTCTCCAAACTCATACAGGAAAAACAATTTAAGATTGAAATATATCCTTAGGGCAAAAAAGTTTTGTTTTATTTTGTTTTTTTTCTCTAAGTCCTTTTTTTCCCCTGTCCTTAATATATGCATGCATATTCTGGATTCTAAATGCATATTTTGATAAAAATGCTATTTTCCATTTTTCCTTAGAGCAATACATATTTTAATCTCTTTCTCAAAACACATACTCTGATGTTATATTGTTATTCCCTTATACAAATATATGTGCATGTACTTCAGTGGAGAGTTCTTCAGCTCATAATTCCTCTGTATCTCCCATATCTCATGAAACTTGGCAAGGAGGAAAATTTTCTTAAAGTCACATGCTATGGAAATTCTACTGTAGCTGAGTCATAGTGACATCACTATGATTAGAGCAGTTTACATAGAAGAAAAAATTGTTCATTTACAGGATGAAAAATGTTTTTCATCGGTAGAAAATATTACTACTACTATGGAGAGATGCTTTCTTAAATATATATTGCTCATTTTTAGAAAAAGTACAACTGGCTTTAAGAATATGAAGGAATTACTGCCTGGCATTTATTGAAATTGTCATAAACTTACTTGTTGAACCTAGAAACCCAGATTCTTCTGTATGCTACTAACAATGACACAGAGACAATGATTAAGAGACAAAGGAAAAGAAAATCTGCCACCAGTTTCTCTCTCCTCACTTTTACAGAAGGAAAGGAAATTACTTAGCAAAATGGTTATTCTCCTGATATTTGTACTTTGCACTGAATGTCAAAGGGCTCAGAAGGGTGTAAGGCTAAAAGCAGCATTAGGTATCGTCTACAAAAATCAGTGTTCACGCTTACTCACTATGCATAAGTGCTGAAGCTCATCTGTTGCTTTCTGTTAGTTTCTGTCTGGCAAGAATTTGAAGAGCAAATACCCGGAGGAAACCTCCAGCTCTGTGTAATTAAGGGTCCAAGATAGTTCTTTATTGATGTCCCCACTCTACCTCCAAGACACTTATAAAGTTTCCTGCCTGTTCCCACTGGTAAGGCAATTCCAGCAGCCAGAGTTCAGGGACCTGCTAAATCAGGAGCTGGAGTGTGAACTAAATTCCATTATTTCAGAAACTAAACTATTCCACAAGAGATAACCTGGGTAGTATGGGATTTGGTATTGTTGGATGAGGTAACATAAACTTCAAATTGTCTTGCTTCCCTGCAATGCAGCTAGTGAAGATCATAAGGCAAACCTATTTAGAGTCACAGATTGCTGGTGGTAACACTATCATGGTAACAACGGATAAAAGACTGAGAGATGCTGGGCCATGAAGCGACACACAAAACATTGATAGATTTAAATGTGAATAAAACACGTACAATTAATGTATTTTAAAGTGTGCATGAGTAAGGATATAGTTTACTGTATATAGGACAGTTATCTAAGAAATTTGGCTTCTTCCATCAGCTGAAGCAAAAATACTGACATTTGCCTGTTTTTAAACCGTGGCCAACTTTTCACTGGAGTGGTTGTGCATAAATAAGAGACAATTACTGGTAAGTATAATTTTCATCTGGATGAATATCCTGGTCCTGAAAATTTTAATCAGCTTCTATATTTTTCATTTCAGAAAAAAAAAGTATTCACCAATTTAGTTGACTGGAACTGAATTGAAACCAAAATTAATATTGGTCTTCAAGACAATTTAAATCAAGGTCTGAACTGTGTCTGTCACTACTTTGTACCTATGAAATTGTATCTTTAAAAAGATATTAAAGTATCAGAGAGGAAGGAAAGTGTATTTCATATGAGAAGTAAGAATGTTCCAGATTCTGTAATCAAGAAAATACGAGTCATAGCAAGCCCAGTCAGAACAATGCCAGAAACAAAGAGAAAGGTAAAGTATAAGGAAGAAATGGAATTGCTGCAATCCTACTAACAATTTTCTACCATTAAGTAAAAAACTGTCAGTAAGAGAGAGCACCAATGTAGCACTACAGAGAAAAATATTACGTGCCCTTCTGTACAAGTCCTGCCAGACTATCCGTGAGTAAGCATTGTTTAACTAGCAATTTGTGCCGTTAGGACATTTTCTCATGGCTATCTTGTGAGAAATGATGGATCTTGGTCTGAGAGAATCATTGCCACAATTTTCTGGTCCAAGTTGTACTTACCTTACCCGACCATGGCTTCCTTTCTTTCTACTGTATTTTAAATTTAGATTTCAAACTTACACTAATGAAAGTAGGAGAAAAAAAAGAAAATATGATGATTTACACCTGCCAAAGATGCTGCTGTGTATAACACCAGTCCAGAAGCCAGTGGAGGCTGGCTCCAAGCCTGTTTTTACTGACTCCCAAATCCCTTTGCTGATGACAACTTTGGCTCAAAATGACTCTACGACACTGAAAATAATTGTTATGTTTTCTTAGCGCAGACTGTCTTTGTGATCTATCTTTTCACCGATTCCCAGTTACTCCATTTTTCTTTTCTCTTTTTTATGTCTAAAATCAGTTTCATCTGGTTCACAACGTTGGCCACCAGTAGTGATCATTGCTTGACCACTACAATTTGCATTTACACACTGGAAACTCCTGGTATTATCCTGTGTCTGCACATTTCCCTACCACATTTCACTCACTACTGAAACACTAGTCTACACATACTAGAGCAGACAATTCAATTTTGTGCAGAATAACTATTTGTTATTGCTATAAACCAAAACCACACCAAAACAAATTCAGGCAATACTACCTGACTACTAGGTAACTGCTATCACAACTGAACAACCTTGAAACCAGCTCAGGTGAAAACAAGCCCAGACAAGTCCTGAGACCGTGCACTGTCCGGTCAGGCTGTGGCCTTTTTACTACAACTGTACTAGTATCAAACCTGTCATGAGATTGAAAATATAACTAAGAAACCAAATAAATGCCCCAGTCGCTGTCCTGCATACTATTCTTTACTGGAATGGTTTTAATCTGAGCAATGTTTGGGAATGATTATACGTGTTGCAGCTACTGCATTAACCATAGTTTCACTTATCCGTTTTCAGGCCTTGACTCAGAGTCTAAGAAAGGTTGGTTTAGTAAAAAATATTCTCACTCTAAGAAAGGGAAATTGTGTTGCAGGGCTAAATTTAGGAATGTAATACTTTCAGGTTTCATAGGGAAGGACTATTCCTGACAGATTTTTTTTAATGAAGGTCTGAGTATTCTGTTTTTTATTATTATTTTGTATTCTATATGGTTTTTTATATA
>VZZY01000716.1:75394-191325 GCA_013400335.1 Eurystomus gularis | reverse complement strand
ATATATTGTTTTATTTTTTTTATTATTTTACTATTACAACAAAAGATTTGGTATTTTAACCATATTAAAACCAGCTTTTCTAGAGATGTATGGAAAGTCATTACAACATAGAAATTACTTAGATTAGAAAACAAATGAACTGTTTAAACCACAAATAAACTGACAATATTTTCCTATGGAATATGAGGCACCAATTATCAGCTGTATGAACAGGACATTATAAGCACCTGAATGCCTTATACTCTGACACACATGAGACAATATGCATACAAAACATACCATTTTCTTCTAAAATAATACCTTTTAGAGTTCCTATATACTCTTTCACTACTAGCTTCTTATTATTTCATGTGTTCCCTTCTATGTAATAATTTTAGCACAGTCCAGTTTGTCTGTGTTAGAAAGTTTACCCTTCATTGTTATATAATATAAAAATTTTCAGTTGAAATATTTGTTTCCAGTGCCTGGACTTCAAATCTCAATTTTCATTTAGAATTATTTCTAGCTTTCACAGTTGCAAAGAAGGTCATGGGAATATAACTTATCTTCAACACTGAAAGCACAGAATATAAATTACAAAGAATCATTTAAAGGTGTTTTTGTTGTTTCCACAATAGATGAAAGCAGTGGGAAAGAAACATCAGTTATTACTTCTCAGTTCTCCTGACTATGTTTGGTATTTATTTTTGGTGTGGTTTTTTTGCAACAGCAAATTTAGTAGATTAAATACTTCTGAGTCAACTGAATTTCCTTGCATGCATTCATGTAGGCGCTAACAGGGATTAAATTCACCTCAAAATCAATGCATTTTCATTGAAGGTTCAGAAAATAGTTTATCTATTAGTTAACCCTGTAAGTCACATTTTTCAGCTCTTTAAAATTCTATTTATGCTGAAAAGCATTGGATTGTGATTTTTGCTTTGTTTTTTTTTTTTTTTCTGTAAGTGAATGGGTAAGAATGAACATCACTGAAAAGAATCATCCTTGAATAAAAAGAAATTTCTCTGCAAACAGGATAAAACTCCAGGGTTGTTTGAACTAGCCGATTTGATAACAACTTCTTGGTTTTAAGGGCTAGATCACAAAGATATAGTGAACACAATGATGTCTTCAACCTGCATTTTAAGAACTACTGGTATCAAAAGTATTGCTTGTACAAAATATCCCTCCCATAGCCTATGAAAATGCTATGTAAAACTGACTCTACAATCAATTCTTAAAATTAAATATATACATAAACCTCAAAAAGCCCAGCAAAGGCAGGTATATTACACACCATTAAACCTCCAGGTGTCTTTTTTTTTTTTTTTCCTAACTGAAACTACAAAAGCAGCTGGACTCTTTTACAGGACAAATTAATCCAAGAAGGAAAAAAAATAAAAGGAAAAGGCCTCAAACCACAGACAAGAAAAAAAAAACACAGCAAAGAAAAAACCTGCAGCATCAAAGGCACAGGTAAATCATCACTGAACTTGGCCAAGTATATTTAATAAACCCTTGGATGAAAAATTAAAACTGCCTTGTATCTTAATGGGAGACTGTGTTTGGAAGAATCAAACATGCGTTAGAGCAATACAGTCACCAGTAGCTGTCAGTTCAGCCAAATGACTTAGCTGCAGGATGCCTTCTGTGTGTCATAAAGCCTCCTCAAACTGACAAACGTTCTGCCACTTGCTGCAGATGCATGGCTATTGTGCACAGCAAGGACCAAATATGTCATTACAACCCTGTGTATCCCTAATTTGTACTGTCACGTGAGAGCTCAAACCTGGTATGAGGCCCTGAAGGCACAAGAACTAATGAACTCTGCCTGGCATTGGAAGAGTAATCTATCACCGACATACGGTGGCCCCTTTCTTTAGACTGCGTTGATGAAAATTTTTGAATCTCTCATGCCAAGTGGCATTTTCTTAACTGTGCAAGACAGAATGTTCTTCTAATATTGACCTTCCTGTAGCAAAATACACTATGGTTAGAATATTCTGAGTTAATTTGAAGTACATGTCATTAAAACAATGGAGGAGATGAGAAAAAAAAGGAGGAAAAAGTAGAGAAAATTATTAGCCTAGTCTTCCCTGTTTAGCTCTGGACTTAAAAAATAAATATAGAACTAAATGAACATTGTTATATCAGTAACATTTATCTCAAACCAAATAGACATATTTATGGATTTCAGCAGCAGGCCAGTTTCATTAATATTAATGTTAACACTAACATCAAGTGGCTAATGTTATGCTAATCCATTAATTTTTTTTCCCCCAATCCTACTACACTTGGCACAAAGGCTTTCAGACATCTTGTCTTCTGCAGAAGAACCGTTGTCTCAATACAGCAATATTTGGAAATTATGAGATTCTAGAAAGGTTTTTCAAGAAAAATTAGCTGCCCAGATTTTGTACTTTTCTAAAGTAAGTAAACATCTTCATATTTGTTAGAGGAGCTGGACAAGAGGCTTGCATGGTTTTGCAAGAGGTTTTGGAGGGTTTTTTGTTTGCTTGTTTTATGTTTTTCCAAGATAATACTTGATTTCCTTTAACCATAGCTTTGATAATCCTAACAAGATCCAACTTTATGGAGGAATCTTGAGGAAGATTTCAAGTTGTCTACTTGCATTACCCATTACCTGCTCCAAGCTGCCCCATCCCAAGCTGCCCAATGTACAATACAGGATAGTTAGTAAGTGCCTACCGTGTATCTGAGTCAGAAAGGCTAAGGGTGATTTGTATCAGACAAAAGCTAGACTTGAAAGCAAAACAAATTCTTCCTACCTTGATCAGCCTGACTGAGACAAGATGGCATACTGTCTTGGTAGCAATAGGTTGTGTAACTAGAGAAAGGGACAGCTTGTGGTATTCAATCTAAGTTACAGTTTAGTAGAAATATTTAGGCAGAAAATCTCATCAAGGATTGAAACTCATTGAAGCACCATCCCAGGACTGTTGAATTGCAGCTGCTGCTTCATGATGTTTTCATGCCCTGTGAAATAGAGAAGGAGGGGTGGTGGATCAGTAGCCAAAAGCTTACCTCAGCTGCAGTAATAACCTACCTCAACATGCACATGACCTTCAAAATCCAGCCTAAATGCACACTTGCTATGCTGCTCCTGACAAGAGGAACCTAAACCTCTACTTCACTGCTCATTATTTCACTATTTCACTTTGCTAATGATTTTTTATCTACCCATTTGGCTTATTTTTAATATCCTTTTCTTGACCCACAGAATGATCATCCTTTATGACGCTAATACCTGGCACCTTCAGTCCCACCATTTAAAGTGCTGTTAAACGAAGAGCTGTAATGACACCCTTCAAGAAGACTATTCTGTGGAAATTGATAAGTTATGCTCTCATGTTTTTCTGGAGTTATGTTAAATGATCATTCCCCGCTGCACAAGACAAGGAGTATTGCACATGGAGTAATTCTTATTAGGATGCTTGGCAGCAATTTCATCCCAATAATTTCAGTACAGACAGATAGTACATTTTTGGAAGATTGTTCATCTGACCTTGGTTCTTCTGATTTCAGAAGGCTTACATTATGAGTGACAAAATTTAATTAGCATTCAGATAATAAATCCCCATTTCACTTCTATTAAGCTACTTTAATACTGAACTTTTTAAAATAACTTTTATGTCATAATTGTCTTTTGCATTCTTACGTTTTAATTTTGATTACAATGCACATTTTTTCAAAGTAGAAATTTGTCCTTTTTCTCAATAATCCAGTGGGAAATAGCTACTTTCTTAAAGAATTTTAGAAGACAAATTTGTCTTTGGAAAAACATATTCCAAAACTCTATTTTTTCAATTTCTAATTGAAGTTCAAATTCAAAGGTTTCCACAGAAAATTATAACATTATAAATAATGAAATGTCAAGGGAAAATAGTTTTGAATCCTGATGGAATAAGTATTACATAGATTTTAATGAAAAGAAAAAATAAATTTGTATCAGCAGTCTTACACAAAAGAGATTAAATCTAGTTTGTCTGCACAATGTACAGATTTTCAAGGAACTTCATTCTGATCAACTAAAAAAAAAATAACAATTATTTTTAACTATTATATAATTAAGTTTTATTTTTAATTAGTCACTGTGTTTCTTTTATCTTCTCTGACTACTTTGACTCTGTAATCTTGACATCAACCTATAGGGAAACTTAAACACTCCTTGTGTTGACTGTGCTGTTCATGAGATTTGTTAAAGATTTGTTTCCTGTCAAGCGTGTAGAGACTTATCATCTTCTCTAAATATATTTGTATATTTACAGACCAGCTCCCCACTATTCTCTATTTGTCTCAATACCATTTAAGCAGGATAAACCAGATGACTATGTTTTGAGCTCTGCAGCTGATGATAAAGCAACTGACTCCATGGTTTCAATTTAATTATCTTGCTTATACGTACCTTCAGGAAGAAAATGCAAAGTACGAAGTCGATACTGATAGGCAGCCTATGCCTATTCCTACAACTCTCATGATTATTCCTGTGATTATTACTTTAATATAGCCTAAGACACATTTAATATAAAAATGGTAGAAGATCACATGTCTGTGTATTATACCATGGACAAGGCAAGAACATCAGCTGAACATGTGACCTGCTCAAGCTTTGTACAAAAAACATACTCCTATGCATGTTAGAGGAAATGCTGTGCCTCCTAAATCTTCCCAAGAAACTCCTTCTAGCTCAATAACTGTTTTAATTACTAGAATTGAATGTTTATCCCAATGGGGATGCTTCTTAAAAATACAATAAATGTCTGAATAAGGTAGAGATAAACTACAGAAATGAATAAGAAGTGTTTAATCATCTTTCCTTCTTAAGTATTCATCACAATTTATTTTTTTTTTTTTTTTTTGGGGGGGGGTGTCATTTGTTGGGGTTTTTTTAATCCTTACAGCTGCTATATCAGAAGTAAGATAATTAATTTAACAAGCACAGCAATACAAAGCCGTGCTATGTCCTGACTGATGATACTTTTATTGCTTAGTAATAGAGAATTCTGATGTTTGACTTTAAAACATCCACTTGTTTTTGTTGGTTTATTTTGTATCTGAAGGAATTACTGCTGCTATAAAAAAAAAAGAAAGTACTTTTGTTATATTTCCCACCATTGTGAATATCAATCTTTTAATTATGATTTAAATCTTGTCTTGTATTTATTCGAAGCTGCTGACCTTCCGCTTCTAGCAAGATATTGTGGCACTTCTCATTACTTAAATTGCTAGCTGTATACTCATGAAATGAAACTGTAATATGAGCTAGAATATCACCTTATTAAGGGAAGAAGATGTTCCTATTCTGAAGAGTATTCTTTATATTCTTTGTTTCATTGTTGTTATTCATGGCATTGCACAAGATTGATCAAAAATCTTTCTGATGATCAAAACTTCTAATCATCTTACATTATACTGTGGTGCCCTTGGCCATATTACACCAGAGTTTCTGCCATTACGGCATGGTTTGCATAAAAATGTCAGCAAGACCAACTTTTCCAGAGCGTATTGTAAAAGATGCAATTGTTCTGTTGTCAATTATATTTCCATACTGACTAAAACTTTATGCTAATACCTAGGCTCACAAACAAGACCTATCTGATTAGTAAGATCAATAGAGGTGAATTGTACTGATGTTCATACTGATGTCGCCATTCCTGTAAATCTTTATCTGAAGTCCTCTGCAAAGGACCCAACCTTTCAGACTTTCAAAATGAGATGATACAAATAGTGAAAAGCAAAATGTTTTTCAATATAATCATGACACTTAATCTGGTCCATCCATATTTATTTTTGTTTCCAGGAGTACTAGTATGAGTGCTCAAACTATGAGATAAGTCTTCTCTTATTAGTAGCTAAATAAAATCTGCTTATATTATTCATTTCCCAGAATGTTTTCCTCCTCTCATTCCCTTCTTTCTCCCACCAGGATTGACAATATAAAAACAGAACTAGTAAAATAACTTACATGGTTTAAAATACTCCTACTACTCCAAGAAGGTGTTTTAGTGTCAGTCCTTTACTTCCCCTACTACTTGAAATTCTCCTTTTCATTTCCCCTTTCCCCTTCCTCCTTTCCCTTTTTCTCCTCTCCCTGCCATATACTATGACCTTTCATCCTCATTGTACATAACTTATACATAAAAACACTTAAATATATTTACTTCAACAAGTTATGTCCTTTCCTATCTATCCACTTACTCATTTTGGGAACTCTTGTGTTCATGTATTTTCATAATACATTTTTCATTTTTTTATGCATTCTGATCAAATGAAAAAGCTAAAGGTGTTGAAATTACTGAGACCACTAAAATATGTTGCTTTGAGATAGGAGTGTGGTTTCCAGTTAAGAATAACACATATCCTTTAAATATTTAAATGAAAGCATTGACAGGAACTCAGGAAAAAAAAAAGACAGTTTGTGAAGAAGAGAAGGCAACTCAGGAGGACTGCAAAGATGTCATGAGGTTAAGCAGGGAGAAAATTAGAAGAGCCAAAGCCCAACTAGAACTTAATCTAGCTACTGCTGTAAAAGGCAACAAAAAAATATTTCTATAAATACATTAACAACAAAAGCAGAGCTAAGGAGAATCTCCATCCTTCATTAGATGTGGGGGGAAACATAGTGACCCAGGATGAGGAAAAAGCTGAGGTTTCAGTCTTTGACAGTAAGATCAGTCGTCCTCCAGGTACCCATACCCCTGAGCTGGACGACAGGGATGGGGAGCAGAATGAAGCCCCCATAATCCAAGGGGAAATGGTTAGCAACCTGCTACGTCACTTAGACACACACACACAAGTCTATGGGGCTGGATAAGATCCACCCAACGGTACCGAGGGAGATGGCACAAGTGCTCACCAAGCCATTTTCCATCATTTATCAGCAGTACTGGACAAACTGAGAAGGCCCTAGTTGACTGAATCTTAGCAAAAGTGAAGGTAGTAAATCTTCAAGAAGGGCCAGAAGGAGGATCTAGGGAACTGTAGGCCTGTCAGTCTGACCTCAGTATCCAGGAAGGTTACGGATCACATAATCTTGAGTGCCATTATACACAATATACTGGACAACCAGGCAACCAAGCCAAGTCAGCATGGGTTCATGAAGGGCAGGTCCTGCTAGACTAACCTGATCTTCTATGGCAAGGTGGCCCACTTAGTGGATGAGGGAAAGGCTGTGGATGTTGTTTACCTGGAGTTTTGTAAAGCCTTTGACACGATTTCCCACATTCTCCTAGAGAAATTGGCTGCTCATGGATGGATGTTGTGCTGGTTCAGCCATCATCATTTTATTGCTGCCATCAGTTGCGCGATCACACAGGCCAACACTGAACTCAGTAACATCCCCTCGAAAGTCTTCTTTCAGACAGTCCAGCCATAAATTCCTGTGAGCCCAGCTTCTCTGCTGCCCACTGTGGTGCCAGCATCACCTGCTAGACATAACAGACAGAGATGGCTCCCTCACATGGAAGGACACCACCAAGAGAGAACTCAGCAAGAGACAACCAGCCCCAACAGAAGCCACACCCAACAGGAAGCTCCTCCAACTCCTAAGCTTCTGGTTAAAATAGCCCTGGCCTCACCCACCACCCCAACCATGACCACCTGGGTGAGGGCAGAGCCACAGGGACACAGGTGGACCAGGTTCTGCCTCTGAAACATGAAGCCAATAAGAAAAACAAAACATTCTGCTAGGTTGTGACTCATACACAAGTTTACTCCAGCTTGGGGCCCACAGCTCAGGCCCAAGTGCTTCAATGATGTACACTTGGATGGGTATACTTTTTGCTAGGTAAAATGGCTGACTGACTGGGCTGAAAGAATTGTGGTGAATGGAGTTAGATCCACTTGGTTGTTGGTCACAAGCTACCGTTATAAGCTAGTATTTTCTATCTCCCATCAAAGGCGCTATTGAACTAAATTTTTTGAAAGAATGGGGTAATCTGCATAGGTTTTCTAGGGAGCAGTAGATGATAACCACTCTGTCTGTCTTCCTGTGGCTATTACCACAAGAATTATCCCATTCTACTTTCTTCCTTACTTTGTTTGTTGTCTTCTATCTCTCATTAAACTGAGATCATTACCTGTTTTAAATAGAAACTACTAGGCCTTCACAGATCACTATAGAGTGTTTAATATGCTAGAGTCCTGACTTACAAAAGCTAATCTAAAATTACAAAGCCCTTCATGAAGCATGTTTATTCAATCCTGTCTCTAACATACTAGGGGTTATAAATATGATTAGGTATTTATATCCACACAGATACATATTTGTTGGTTTTGTGTGCTCTTTTATGAATACAAATTTTTACTCTGTTCATTTTCTAATAGCCATTTCATGGCAAAGTGAGAGAGTAAGTGCAATAAATCTAAAAGCTATATTAAACACATACCTGTTGGTTTGAATTAAGTTTTCCCTCTTTGTTACATGTTGCTACTCCCATAAAAGATGCTGAAATTTAATTATGACTGATGGATTCAAGTTATTAAAACAAGAAATAGAACAGGCAGAAAGGGCTGATTTGAATGTTTGTATCTTTCACACAACCTATGTGCTGCTTTCTTCAGTGACTTTTTTTTATGGTAAGCATATATATTTTTTATTATTATTTTTTCCTCATAGCTACATAAAACCCCCAAAAGAAGATACCACTCATCTATTTCCATACTACCAATTTTTAGCTGTAAATATCCCCTTTCTCCCTTTGCTCACTTTGGGATCTAGTTAAGGAGCCATTTTCTCAGTTTCTTCAGTGCTATTATCTACTGATATTAGCTTCATGCAACCAGAGCAGTAACTATCAGTTTCTTTTAACAGGGTAACACATAACTCAGCAGTGGCAGGGAACCAAACAGATGTAATAATGAGGTAGTGCAGGAAACAAAAGAAATGAAGAAAAAAAATAACAAGTAGGGAAGCTGCAAGGAACTAAACCATTTTTTTTTAAACCATCATATACCTTGAGTCTATTTCATTCTGATTCAACAGAATTGAAGGAAGAAGTGGACAGAATTTTGGCATGTCCTTATGTACAGCACCGTGAATCACTCAACTGTGGTGTGGAAGAATTGCCAACCCACACGTGATGGCACATGTTGACCAAAATCTGTAACTTTTACAGCAATTGGGATTCCTATCTCTGTATCACTATCAGTCAGACAGCAAGTCTTACCACGCCTACAGTGTTTATTAGGTAAAAATTCAGAGTGGTGTGATCTTGGATATCCAGTTTATAATCTCAAGATGAGATGAATTTGTACCAGTATGAGCACCGATGTAACACATTTACAGGTCTAGAATTGACAGATTTGGTGTCTGTTTACAGACTCTATATGTAGAGTATAGGTCCACCCTTGGTGACTCTTTTTGGGCATCAAAGATGGGGTTCATGTCACCTCATTTTAGCCATCTGAAGTCTGGGTGTCTTATCAAGGCTAAACATCTGGTTTTCTTTTTAGTAACTAGGGAGCTAAAGATGCCATTTATACATTTTTTTAGATCAGTTTCTCCCTGGACATGTCTTTCTCTGATGACTAGAAAGGTATTTTTGAATCACGTGCACTAAATGCCTAGATTTTATACATCTAAAATTAAAGGAGATTAATTCCACTACAAGTAAGGAAGAGAGAATTTTTATTTTTTTGTGGAAGTGTTGGTAAAGGTTTACTTTGAATAATTGTCAAGCCTGCCTATACGTTACCTATGTGTGTTTTCCGATCGCCCTTGAAATGTGTGGAAAAGTACCTCCATTCTCAGCGGCCCTCTTATTAAGACCCAGGTCCACAGAGCAGGCATTTAAATTCAGAGAACTATACCGCATACTCAAAATTAGTGCATGATTAAGCAATTTCTTGAAATGAGAGCCAATATTTTTCTCTCATCAGGTTGCAAAAGGTTTATACTCTGGCCGTCTTAATGAAACAAAAGCTGTGGGTATGGAAATACATCAAATCCATTACTGAACACAGCTCTCAATTAGTGCTAAAGACTGAATGCAATCTCTGTCATTACCACGTAGCCGCTTCCCTTGGCCTCCAAGCTGTGGTAGCTGTCCCCATTCTGTAGTCAGGTATGCAAAGCTGGTAGCAGCATTGCAGAGGAGAGAGAGGTTACTGACTGTTGTGCATGGTTAATTAAAAGAACTGCATTTTCTACATCTGTAATTCTTCTCCCTTGTTTCTCCTTTAGTATTTTGTATTGCTCTGTATAGCACTAACTGTAGTCCTTTTGATATACAGTGTATGTGCTATGGAACTGAAGTTATAGTTGCTTTCTTTTTTTTTTATCTCCCAAGCTTTCTTTGAAAGCACAAGAGCTTGGGCTGTCACTGTGATTAGTTGGAAACTATCCTAACAAAAAGTAGAAGGGAGGTCAGGTCTTATGGAGCACAAGCAACTCACAGCCAGACATTTTCTAACTTTTAAGTGCTTAATGTTTCAACCTTAAAAATGTTCTTCTTTGCAAATATTTTGAATAGATGTAAATGCAGTTGCACATGCTTCTGTGGCTGTAATTGTAATTCCCCTAGCTAGGGAAAAATGTTAAAAAGAAAAGACTGAAATTTGATCATTTAAGTTCTCAAAACTATCACCACATTCTCTAGATCTTCTATATCCCTGAAGCTAATGGATTACACAGTATCACACAACTTCATACTGTATCCAATTAATGTTGTGCTAAGAACCGATGACATCCAACACACAATCCTAAGGCACACGTTAGTGGGTTTCCTATTACACACAAGAAATCAGGAACTATGGATTTTACTTTTAAGAAAGCAGAAACTGACTTCCCTTCATTCATATTTCTTTTCCCTGTCAGTCTTCTCCAGGCTGATGCTGCCTAGCTATGCTTCCTCTTAATTTCTCTTACTCTGTCTATTCTTCCCACCTCAGCAATTCTAGATACCTCACTTGATAAATTCATAGAATCATAAAATGGCTTGTGTTGGAAGGGACCTTAAAGATTATCTAGTTGCAACCCCCCTGCCATGGGCAGGGACACCTCCCACTAGACCAGGTTGCTTAAAGACCCATACAACCTGACTTTGAACACTTCCAACTTCAGTCTGTTCATCCCGAGATTGTTTGAAACTACCATTTTACCATGCTGGAATGGCATTTTCATCCTCAGAACGTGTTCTCTGGCAACTTGATATATTTCAAGTCCTTCTTTCTTTTTCCAAAGTCCACACTGTCTTTACCTGTCCCTCTCAACCTTTTTGTCCAGTAAAGCTTGTCAATATTCCCCTGTGGTTCCCATATCTTTCCTAAGGCTCCTTATCCAACTTGTGTTCTATACCCTGCCCAGTCTCCTTATCCTATGGTAATGAAACAGATCCATTCCTTCAGCAGGTCTCTCCCTCCGCAACATAAGCTCCCAATTTATAATCCATATGTTTCAAACAGCCCCGGAAGCCCTGAACGGAATAGATCCTATTCTCTTTTTCTACCATGAGTGAAATATGTAACTCTTAAGAGGTTACAGTTGCTGAAATGTAAAATGTCAATTCTCAGCACATCTGATGAACAGGGATTTTCAAAGAAATTAAATTAGCTACATTTTGGCAGAATTTCCCAAGACAAAAAAATAACAAAATATGCTATTGTCGCAAAGGAATTATTTCTTGATCCTAAATTTCAGGTCCAAGCTTTAATACCTATTAATTATGTACGTATTATGGGAAAGCCCTTCATCTGCTTGCTAGAAGACCATTGGGGAAACATGAACTCTCTTACAAGAAAGGTCAGTGTCATGTTCCAAAGGAAAAAAGCGGAGGCCTTCACAATTTAAACTGGGGAAAATCCTTTTCTCATCCCACATCTGGCTCAGCTTTTTGACCTTAAATATGCAAATGAGATACAGTAAACAGCAAAGCAACACATTTTTATCATGGCTGGCTACACCAATATTCCTTACTCATCAACTTGCTTCTAAGCCCTATCAAAATCCTGCAATTCAGAGACTAGAAACATTTCACAAAACTAGATGTCAAACGCTTTCATTCTAGTAGCAGGAATTATTTCTGCATATAACTAAAAAAATTTAGAGCATGAGATTAGATCATTTGTTGCATGCCATGGTGTGGAATCACATAACTCAAGCAGAATACAATTGTTGGACTTAAGTCCTGTGGCATGCAAACCTTGGGCAAGTACTGTGTAGATTGAAATAAGGGAGAGCATTGTGTAAAGGGAGAACAGACACAACCTCCTGTTGGGAGGCTGTAAATTCTTGTCCTGAAGATATGATAAGCTGCGAGGGCACACTGACCCTGCTAGCCATTGCGGAACCAAAAGAAGATAAGAATGAAGAGAAAAAATTTAGTTAGAAACTGTGAAGAGGCCCCTTAGGGGGATTGTTTAAACAAAATGTAGCTTTTAGGTAAACCAATTAACATAGAGATGAGTATGCGTGAACAGAAGCTAACAACCAATCAATGTAGTGCCAGAGGTGCGTGATTGTATATTCAGGCCTGTTACAGAGTATAAATGTATCTACTGTAACGTATTAAATTTGGAACTTGCTTGCATCAAGCGTGTCCCCGTCCCTTCCGTCGCGGCACCATGGCAAAAGTGGTCAAGACTTATTCCAATTCTACTTCTTACTTTATGAAAGTATGTTTTAGTGATTAATCTCGGATTGTAACAGTTTGCACTGAATGTTTTTGTCCAGTGCTTTTTTGATTTCTTGTAAGCTAATTTTTATCTCTTTCTTACCATTATGATTTTTAGCATTTACTTACCTTATAATTTAATGGCAATTCCTTGCATATATTCTGTCTTTTAGCCACAAACCAAAACCACTTTTGGCCAATCCATCCTGATTTATGGTGCACAATTAAAAAAAAAATCTCAATTTTGATGAGACTAACATATTAGTTTCACGTCAGCACAAACCAAATCACAGTAAGACTGCTATGTTGCAGCCAGATTTGGTCCCCATTTGTTATACTGTATTTTCAGAAAAGAATTTGTAAGGATTTGTTCATGTGTTGCCAACATTTATATACAATGTTAGTACACACAAACTACATTGAATGGCAAAATATTTTATACCTTCAGTGTGTTTAGGGAAGTCAATTGTTAATTTTGAAATTACTGTCTTTAAATTTAAATAATTAATCTATCCATTGTTATATGAATCACTATGTCTCATGCTCAGTTTGCCTATATTTAAATTAAAAATATATGAAAATAATATATTTAAATGCTTAATATTTTGTTTACATCTGTACATATTAATTAAAATTATATTTATAGTAATTTAAGTTAAAACTCTGTCATGTGTATACATATACATACATATGGACATATATACACACACATACAGTGAACTACACCGACTAAGAAGTCCCAGGCTGCCCAGGCTGGAAAATCTCCATTATTCAGAGACAGGTTCTTTCTAGAATGATGTGAATTATCTTGTCTACCATGGCAGTGGCCTTCAGGTGCTTGTAGTTAAGCCACAACTAATGTGGGCACAGAGATCTGACTCTCCAAAGTGCCTTAAAACAGGGACAGCTCTGTCCCTGGATGCGAGGAAAGGACATAAGTATTTCCGAACAGTGTCCAAGGATATTTTAAAAATGCCTTTTTAATTATGATTTAGATCAAATATGAGTCAAAGTTTCTGGAAATGTGCTATGTACCCAGTTGAGTACATCATGCCCGTGGTGTCCTTTACTTAAGGTAAATAAAAATAAAGTTTTTCAACTAGTTACGAGTTTTCATGATTTCACTGTCAGACGAATTGATTCTGTTTTACACTCAATTTGATTTTGTGCTGGACAGCAAATGACTTAGAAAATAAAGGAAGGTGGTTTGAACTGGGCTTTAATTAATTGCACTGAAAAATACCTCAAATGCAATGTACCCTGAAGAAATACTCCTCCAACTATATTCAATAAAGGTTGTTTATCAAAGTAATTATTTCCTTTAGGGAATTTCTTAGAATTTTCTCCTTAGATATATAAAGGCTCAAAAAAAAGCAAGCTTTTACTTCTGTGACCTTGAAGAAACACCTAAGTTTGAATAATATATTTCATCAGGGAAAAAAAAAGTGTTTTATTTTAAAAAATGTTTTATTACCTGCGTTAATAAACCTTGTATCAAATTAACCCCTGGAGCTCTGCTGAAAACTCCTTGTCTTTATCCACAGTACATCTTTCCAGTTACGGAAATACATTACAAAGGATTTAGGATAGAAAATATAATATAAATATCATGTATTTGTTTACATTTTGATGTGTAATAAGAACAATGTGCTTGTAATACAAGAGTGTGTACCTAAAACCTGTTGTATATACAGATACATACTATTTTTTAAAATCAGGGAAGATTCCATAACATAAAGTATTTTTGATTGATGACATTTAGGACAGTACTCGTGCTGACTCACTTGTGTTCAACGGTTTGATAGACTCAGTGCACTAATCAGGAATCCGTTGGAGATTCCAGACACAATAGCTTTGGTATCTAGTCGGGTACATCACAGTGATTTTGAGTTGATGACTCCCTTTGATGACTTACCTAAGACTAAACTAGAAAGGGAAGAGTTTCCATGGAAAGTCAAGGCAAAGCCAGAAAAACCCAAACCACCTCCATGTTTATACAACCAGAAAAATATGGAATATGATAGAAAACCTTCAGTTATATATGCATATATATTTACATGAAGACCCTCATGCATGTAGACATGCACATTCCATTTTGTGGATGAAGGTGGTAGGACTGAGAAATCACAATCCTTTTATTCACTTGCATGCTTCTATTTCACTATGAAAATGTGCTTCTATCTTATTGAGAAGACTTCTGAGCAAACTTCGAAGTTATTTCATGCAAATTAGAAAGTGAAACTAAATTTAAGCTGATATATTTACATATTAATGGCAACAGAGAAAGTTTCAAGTTTTTTGTAAATGCTGAGTAGTTTGAATGAAAACATTTTAACAAGGCTGAAGGCACTTTTTTTTTTTACAAAAGAAACTTTCCTCCCTTTAATGGTTTTCAGCGAAGACAGTACAAGCATAAAGAAAAAATCAGTTGTACTTAATAACTCTGAGTTCTTTGACAGTACAGTTTCCCTCTTCTCTTTTCATTTTCCACTGAGCGTTTTTCAGACTCAATTTCTCACATTTTTCTGTGGAAATAAAATTCTTTGTATGTATCAACTTATACTTCTGAGGCTTCATTCCCACTCCTCCCCGATGCCCTTACAGTACAGGGCAAGAACTTGCTTTTTGTCTCCCCTTAAAATTCCACAGCTAGAACCACAACTTCTTCTCCAGCTTGCAGTGATATTTTCAATACTCTCTTGTGATTGGTGAGATAGCTTTTAACATGCTGGTTGTTTGGGGGTTTTTCCTCAGGCAAGCAGTAATCCCTGCTTGTTACCCTGAGGTTATATATTTAACTTAAAATAAAGAATGATGGCTTACTCTTTTTTGCTCCTGGAGTTTTCCAGCAGGATAAAATGTTAGCTTCTGGCTTCCACCTTAATTCATAAACATTGAATCTCATGAGGCTTTTATCAGAAGTGATGTCTTTTCTTTTCACAAGTTATTTTCATTTCACTGTACGTATTAGTAGGTATCATAATCTCCAGTACTTTTCAAAATATAGAGGAAAATACAATGATTGTGATTTTTTGGGGGGAAAACCCAAATAAATTACTTTACTGTAGATATATACTATTTTAGTGATTCCATCTTGAGTAAATAACTCACTGAACATCAAATCATGAGCAGAAATGGAATCTGCAAGGAGGTGGAAATTGTAACCTCTCACTGTAACCAGTAGTTTCTTTTTTACTATAGCGGAACACTTTCATTTATAATAAATAACTTTGAAACTCCTGCAGGAAAGGGCTTCTCAAAATGGAGTGTAATGATATGTTACTATATTACTTATATTTTTACCACACAAGCACTTAATAATATGGTTATTATTTTTTTTGCTGACCCTGAACAATTCCTGTTTTATGTACTAATATTTACCAGAAACCGTTATTTTCTTTTACTCATTTATTTATTATGTCTGACTTTCATTTTGATATCTCTTCAGTTTACAGTAATCAACAGTAATTATTGGTGATCCATTAATTACTGTAATTCCATCTGTTTTTTAGAACATATTTTTGTATGTTCAGGTTTTGCAAATATTTTTTTTAGCTGCCCTAATTAACTGTGTATATGCTTTCATACTTCTTGGTTTAGTTTATGTCACAGACTTTCTCAGCTGTTTGCAAGTACTAATTTTGATCCTTTTCTTACTTACTAATTAAAATAGGTGCTGATCAGTATTTATTTTCTTGTTATATACACCTATTTTAGTCTCCCCATGAATCAGTGTGAATGATGTGGTGATGGATTGACCTTGGCTTGCTGGCTGCCAGACACCCACACTATTGTTCTCTCCCTCCCCTTTCTCAACAGGGCAGTGGGAGAAAATACAATGGAAAAACTTGTGGGTTAAGATACTGTTTCATACGAAAAGAAAAATCTGCGCACAGGGGCAAAGCAAAATCTCTTTCCCATCGTCAGGCAGATGTCCAGCAAAGTCTTGGAAAGTGGGGCAGTAGTGTAGCAGTTGTGTGGGAAGACAAATGCCGTAACTACAAGTGCCTCCAGATCTTCCTCCTTTCCTTCAGCTTCTATTGCTGGGCACAACATCACATGGTATGAGCTATGCCTTTCGTCAGTTGGGGTCAACTCTCCTGGCTGTGTCCCATCCCAGCCTCTTGCCCATCCTCAGCCTAGAGGTCCTTGGGGGAAGAGGGAGGTCTGGAGGGACAATCTTGGTGCTATGTGAGCATAGGTGTGTTATCAACACCGTCCTAGCCACAAATGCAAAGCATTTGGGGTTCAAACCATATGGGATTCTCTAAGGAAAGTTAACTCCATCTCAGCCAGACCCAGTGCAGTTATCCCAGTTCTCACAGTCTAGGACATGAGATAAATTATATGAAAGGACATAATGTGTTTTATTAATCACAATGTAGCTGAGCAACTCACACTGGGTGGTTGATTAATACCACTAACTTAAACTTAGAGAAATTTCTCCAGATTGCATACAGGTTGTAGACTGTTGCTTCATTTCAACTTTGCATATGTGAGCTCACAGATTTGTAAACCAAAAACATAGATAATTTGAAAAAAAAAATTATCTGTGCCTACACACATCTTTGACTCTCCACAATTAGTATTCCTTTTTTTTTTCAAGTGTTTCTAGCTTTTTTTCCTTTTCCTTTTGTTCCAGACTTGATTTCTTATAAACAACCTTTCAATGAGTCTGTGATACTTCACTGACTTATTCCTGCCTTTACATAATAGTTTCTTAGATGACTGAGAAGCCTCTCATTAAATCTCCTCAGCCATATTTTGATTCTTACGTTATTTTGCTCCCTGCTTTCACACAACAAAACAATTACAGTATCTTGAACTTTAATTACAACTATTTACTTATTCACTGCAAGTAAAGCTTGTTTGTTATGCATCTCCAATCCTGCTTTTGGAGAACTCCATGGGAACTCAATTTCTGATATTTGTGGCTTCAAGATATACCTTTAATTATCTTCAAGCTTGCGTTCTTGAAATATGCTTATCTACTATGACACATTCTGTGTACTTATGGTATGAAGGAAAATGAAATAAACACAGTCATAGTCTATAAGAAAAAAATATCCTTGAGATATGCCCCTAAGTTCTGAATATGTAATGTCTCCTGTCATATAGTTTTTACACACCCAGTGAACTCTCCCAGAAATATACTGTTCTTGCCCTTCTCTGTTGTCATAGTGCATTCGAGCTTCTCTCATGGTCATTACTTTCCATTCACCTTGGGGATGAGTGGATGGAATAAGTAAAAAACCTCGGCCTGTCTTGATAAGGTTGTCTAACAAAGAGTGATTAAAACAAAGTAAGGGAAATTATTATTATATACCCTTGTTTTCCTACTGAATTCAGCCAACAAGGACCTACTCAGGAAATACTGTTTGGACACAAAAATGAGAAATCAGCAAGATTTCCAGAACCAAGGACATTAATCTCAACATTTACTACAGAAAGGATCAAATCAAAAGTTTATGATTGGACTCAATTATCTTAAGGTTCTTTGCCAATCGAGGCGATTCTGTGAAATGAAACACCTACCCATAAAGGTTGTGTTATGTCACAGTACCTGTCATGTATATGGTGTTATTTATACTGCAGACTCTGTTGCTCCTTAACAATAATTTAAAGTGTTAGAGAATATATTGATAACCATTTTAGATTTATAGCGCAGTCTTTCTTAGTAAATGCTCTTGCCTCCATTTAATTTACAATCCTTTCTGTCCACTTTGAGGAAGGAGAAGCAACCTGGCACCCCTGGGTGTAGTTGCTATAGTTCTTCCAAATTCCTGCTCTTGAGCAAGCTTTTATGTGCCTTTGTTGGTGTATCCTTTCGTATTATGTGCTGGTATAATTTCTCTGTATTATCACCATTTATTATCTGCAAAGTCACTAGATGTATATCCAAAGGAAAAGATTTTTTTTTTTTCCATGAGAACTAGAATTAATAAATACAGATCTTCAGCAAACCATAAGACTGGAGTTTTTCACAGTGCCAGAACATGTAATCTCTCTCCTATCAGCAGATACGACAATATCTCATAGTGTGCTAACATGCAAATTCTAGCCACTCTAAGATGTGAGCTGAGTTTATGTTTCTGGCAATTCTCCATGACAATTCTTAAAAGGGATAAATAAGATTTCAGACCTTTTAGGCCTTGCCAGGTTTTGACAAAATTGGAAAATTGAATAAACATTTAGGAGCAGGTCAATCCAGAATAATCACATTTCTTATTTCCCTGGGAAGACAGGTAAAATATTGCCAATATTCACAGTGGACTTTAAGTAATTCAACTTCAGTAGTCCTGGAGGTAGTATGCTTTCAGCTTCCTGGAACAGAGCTGGATCATCCTCCACTTTTGTCTGTTACTTTGTCTCCTGGACAAGGAACAACCTCTCTATTTTTGATTCCTGCAGTTTCAGCTATTGTTGCCAAATAAACACTCCCATGGCTGATATTACACACATTGCGTGGTACAGGACTCCTGATCAGGTAACACTAGGGGACGGGAGAAGGAAAGACGGGAGCCAGGGCTGGGCTGATTGGGATCAGAAAAGCTGTTTTCAGGGTGAGGGGCCGGGGGTTAGAGTAAGGGAAACAAGAGGGAGGAAGGGGAAGAGGCTGATCTGAGCTGATCTTTAATGAGCAGAGGGTGGTGGTTGCTGTTATAGGAAGCATTTTTTTCTAGAATAACTCTTCCTACCCATGAGGAAAGCGTCTCACAACCCAAGTAAGTGCATACCTTGCATGATATGTCTGGCTGGGAGGTCATTTACTAGGTCACACTGATAAAGTTCTGAAAAGGGGAGCAAAATCCAAACCAACCAACCAAAATGAAAGGTGCTGCTGTGTTAAAGTTGGCTCTGCTATATAAAGCATATCAAGAAGGTGACTTCCAAGTGTTTCTAAACTTAGAAAACTGCTATACTGCTTAAGCTGAGAAAATCCTTTTATTTAAGGGGTAATTTATTCATTAGTTTGCTTGCCTTGCTTTTTTGCTAAGAAAATAGCTGAGCCAAAGTAAACATGGCCTGAATTGTTGTTACCTTTCCATTGCTACTGTTATTTTTGACAAGTAGACCAATAAAATAAACATTTGCGTTTTTCTGGAATTGAAAATAATAATCACATTTCATTTTTCATGTCTTAAGATGGAGTTTATAATGATGTACTGGAAAACAATTTGAAAAGCTATTTAAATTGGAGCTATTGGATTAGAGCCATTAATTGGAGTTATTTTAATCCAAGAAGTTATTCTGGTCTGGGATGAACACACTAGTTGATTCTGACTAAGTGACATCACTCAACATCTGTCTGAGAGTAAGAAGTCGCTTTCTCAGCTATACCACTTAAAAAACAATTGATTATTAAAACTTTGATTAATAAGAGCATTGGGCCAAATTCATTCACAGTCGCTAAACCCACTGTAGCTGATAAAGCTCTATGAGGGATGAATTCTGCCTGGAGAATATGTCTGGTCCAAGTGATGAGGTACATTTTAGGTTTAATATAAATGTTGTAATCCTAGAACTTGCCCTAGCCCTGATAAATTCAGTATGTTCTCAATACTGGTTTATGAGTGATTAAATACATTTTAGCTTAGTATAAATACTTTAAACGAGGAATTTATCCTAGGACTGACAAATTGGATATACTCTGAAGACCTGATTTGTCCCTGAGAGAACCTCATTGACTCCAGTGTGGTAAATAAATATTTCAAGAACATGACAAACAGTAATTATTTGTGTACATTTTAGATAGAAATTATGTAACGTGAGATTGAGTTTATAGAAAATTTGGTTTGAGAAATTTAATTAATCCTTAAATCCAGCTTAGTAGACTTCAACCTTATTCTCCTGATCCCTTATGTTCAATTTTCCTACTAATGTTAAGTTGAACATTTCTTTCAAAATTTTTAGTAGTTCTTTGCCAACTCCTGGGGGTTTGTTTCAACTAAACAAGTTCTCCTGCTCCCCCTTTCTCAGTATATACAAAGAGATAATTAAATCAAGATCTTCTCATCTTCACATGTTCAGTAAGAGAAAAGGGTTCCCATGTGTTGTCAGTGGAAGGGAGAAGATATTGAATAGCGCAAACTAAAACTAGTTTGTTCATGATAAGAAGATCTTCAAGAGGTAAGGGAACTTCAGGTGAGCATCCCAGTTTTTCATATTGCATAAAAGAAAAATGAGCAAGAAGATGAAGCTGTAATGCATTTGTTATTTGAAAAGAATTTATTATTATTATCACACTTTCTATTGTGTTCTCTTCGGTCATCTAATTAAAATTTTCTAACTTTACTAACCTTTTTGCTTTTTGGAACTTGCATCCACCCTCCTAATGTACCTATCAAAACTAAACACAAAATCAAAGGCAAGATGGCAAGATGATTGAAAGAATTGTGTGCTTATATTTTTTTAAGTCACAATAAAGCAGGCAAAGTTGGACAAAGATGTTATGTGCTAAAAAATATGTACACATAAACTGTCCTCTGTTTTACTAAAATATACTAATTCATAATATTTGCTACTTCAATTCCATATCTGAGACCTCAGGGAGCTTTATGCCCCCCTAATTAGGGATTTAATATGTTTGGATCAAGTCTCACAGATTGGATGTTGCCTGTTTCCGGGTCAGAATCAATTAAATAATGGTGTATGTATCTCTCTGCAGCGGTTATCGGGCAGTAACACCTCCTTAAAAATGCTATGAGGATCTTCTTTCTCCTGCAGCATTGAATAATAGCATCTTTTTACATGCATAGCTCTGGGTTTTAAGAAACTAGTCCATCTCAGAGAAATCATCTGGAATTGACTTCCTTTCAGCTCCAGACTTTCTGTACTGTGTCTGACAGCTTAAGTGCAAAGTGCTGTTTGCTCTGATCTACAGATATTGAGGCTTTTTTTTCCCCTCTGCAAAAATACACTGATGAAGAATAAGGTTTTGCGGTCATCATTTCCTGGGTAGCTTGCTCATCGCTGTGGTTTAGAATAGACTTTCTGTGCCAAAGGATTCACATCCTTTTTCTGTGCGTAGGATGAGGTGCCGAAATGCACGGCTTGCCAGATCAGCTAGTTTCTACCTCTTGAACGAAAGCAGGCTGCAGCTCCTTTGAGGTCCTCAAAGCTTTCAAAAGGCTCTGAAAATTGATAGGCTTTCATGATTTTCAGACGCAAGGCTAGCTCTTAGAAAATTCAGTCTCAGAGGAATAGCTTTTGATTTAAGCAAAACATGAGACCATTTGAACATCAGGAATCACAACAGCAAGGTCAGTGCCACTATCACTCATTAAGTGTTGATCTTCCAGCATTGCAGCTTTTCTTTCCGCTACACTTTCAACAGCAAACTATGAGGTTAAGAAATCAAATAAAAAAATGTTATAACTTACTTTTTGAATATAAAAACCTTTTCCTTAAACATCTGTATAATGTTTTTTACTTAGTGAGGCTGTGAATTTGCAGGTCATGGACATTGTGCTGTTTTAAAAGTAACTATGTAATTCCACACCAGCTAGCCTCATACTTAGCAGTGTAGTTTCACCTCAATTTTATCTTTCTGCCCATGAAGAGCTTTAAATGTTTTAAATATGGGTATTAAATACAGTTTTCCTTCTTTCCATATTTGCATATAAGATTAAATTCAGTTTTTAAACAGAGTTTACTTTTGTTTTTTAAATGTATTCTGTGACAGAACATCTTCTAATTAAAAAAATAGAAGTTATTGTTGATTTTTTAGCTTGTTTGTTCAAAACTCATAGATCTAAGAGCGACATTTCCTTTGGCCTAAATTACAATTGAACTAGAAGTTTATGCTTTCTGGAAACATGTAAAGTCCACCCAGCATTATCTAAAATATACATACTTGTGAGACCACTATCATGATTGAAATTTAGAACTCCAAGTCATTAAACAGCAATGACTTTTCAAAACAGAGTCCATTTTCAGCATTTTCTTGATACTTGCTTCAATTAAGGATTTATTCTGCAAAAGTTGAAATTTAACACTTAAATTTAATACTCCATAATTTAATTTTAAAACTCAATATTATCCTTTTTTTTGTTTTCATTCTTCCTTAGGATGCATTCTTTTCTGATTTAGCTCTTCCTTTTCTTCATTTCAATTTTCTCCTTCCATAGGTTTTTGCAGTGCTTGTTTGTTTTTTTCCTTTTGTTTTTAACTATTTTGCTTATAGTTTCTTCATTTTGCCACTGATTTTTGGTCACTCCTCATCCATCACTACTGTGCCTGATTTTTTAGAACAAAGCTTACATTTTTGAGCTTAGGTTGTACAACTTTCCTGAGACATTTTAACTAATATTATTTAAAACTATGGTTCAGATGGAGATAGCTTTGTTCTAAATTAGCATCCTCTAATATGAGCTATGGATATGTCAGTTTTAATACTTTTAGAAATATTTCAGCAAGATGAACTGTATCTCATGCCTGATATGGAATATTCATCATTAAATGGCTCCTTGTCATCCATATTGATACCTTCACTATTAGTCTTTGTCTGAAAACTCAAGCTAGGTAATGTGACATGAGCTCATGGTAAGAAGCAGCACATTTTACAAACGATGTGGCAAGTACAGGTTAAGGCATAACAGGGTTCAAATCATTGATTTGATCTCAACACGCTTTACAACTTCACTTACAGCAGGCAACCTCTGACTTCTGCTGGTTTGATAGGTGTTTGATATTCCTGAGCTAGCGTGAGGTTAATGTGAAGTTTGACTCTACTGTCTCCTCAGCTGAGCTATTCTATCAATTAACAGGGTTATCCATCACATATGCATTATCACTCAGAGGTGTACAGTGTGTCCTACTTTAAAGAGCACATCAATTTTTGAGTCGTGAAGAAACATCCGATGTCGGTAGTCACAGGCAGGAAAGAAGTACTAAAATTGGCTTGTCTTCATACACGAGAGTGATGAATGCTCTTTGGAAACAAAGAGCCACCATGGCAGGAGCCTCCTCAGCGCCTCAACTGCTTGAAGGGTTTTTCCATTCCACTATGAAAATCTGTATTTGCACTTTGTATCCAATGTTATGGTCAAAGCATGTCCAGAACTTTTAAGCCCCATGTTAAATGTCCAGCTCAGTTCACTGTGTTGGGATCTGCCTACAGCTGCCTACTCAGCAGGAATTCTGTCAGTGCTGTCTTTATTAATGGCTTCAAGAACTGTGTGGAGATAAATACAGAGCAAGGGCATGACCTAGCTCTTTTCAAGCTGTGCTCCCACACATTTTATGTATGTCATTGTCAAATGGGAGAAAAATCTTTCCAGTTTTTCACAGAGTACTACAGAGAGCACCTGTAGTTACCTGAAACCCTCTGTATTCCATCAAGCTGTTCTACCAACATGCGCCACTGAAATACCATACTGTATTCTGAGGTGCAGCCATCCTTAGTGATATGACTATTGATGAAGAACAAACATGGATGATATTTTCCAGAGTGTCAATCAGCCTATGTTAGGAATAGACACTATGAGATGATGGGCAATTATAATAGAATCAAATTTTCATATAATTTTTTAGGTTGGAAGGGACCTTTAAAGTTCATTTAGTCCAACCACCCTGCAGTGAGCAGGGACACCTTCAACTAGAGCAGGTTGCTTACAGCCCTGTCCAACCTCATCTGGAATGGTTCCAGGGATGGGGCATCGACCACCTCTCTGGGCAACCTGGGCCAGTGATCCACCACATCCGTGGTATAAAATATCTTCCTTCTATCTAGTCTAAATCTTCCTTCCTTTAGTTTAAAACCATTTTACCTTGTCCTGTCACAACAGGCCCTGCCAAAAAGATTGTTCCCATCTTTCTGACAGGTCCCTGTAAGTGTTTAAAAGCCACAATAAGGTCTCCCCAGAGCCTTCTCTTCTCCAGACTGAAGAACCCCAAAGGAGAAAAAGGACAATAATACAAACATGTGCTAACTACAGGCATATCCCTTCCTTCAGGATTTTTTTCCTTTCAAAAATAAGCATCCAAACAAATCAGTCCAAGACACAGGTAACATTGTCATACCTGAAAAAAAAAAAAATACACATTTTACATGGCTCTCTGTTCTACCATCCAAGAGGAAAGATTTGTCCACAGCTTCCCCTTAGTTTTTCATGTCTTTTACACACCTTAGCAATGAAATAGACACTGACCTAGAGCATGCTGGAAATACATTTCTATCCCATCTCAAGTACAGTCAATAGATTTTTGAAAGAAAAATATGCCAAATAAATCCCATCCAGCAGAGCTTACCCAATGGCTTCTTTTGATTCAATGATCTCTGAATACCTTTATATTCATGATAGCTATCATATAACAAATGATTGAACAGACAATTTATCATCTGGAAATATGAACACAATCTGGTTCATTCTCACCAACTACTGAAAGTTTGTGTCTCTGGAAATGCAAGGTTTATTTCAAATAGTAAGATATATACTTAAAGCCTGAAGCAAACTATGTGAAAAAGGTCTACTATCCAGAAAGTATAACTAAACAAATTCAGTCCAAGAATATGGTGTCTTTGGAAAAATTACCTTAATTAAAAATTGAGAAAAATACAAATGGATGCAATGGATTCTCTGCAATTTGATTTTTTAAAAAAATATACATTTTGTGTCAAAATAAAGTATAGTCCTCATATAATGACTGCTACATAACATATTGTGTTTGACCTTATGCAGGGCTTCTAGTTACTAATTTTAGACCATGAGAGTAACTTTAAAATAGTATCTTTCTGGAATTCCACCAGCAGATTGAATTTCTCTTACCCTTAGCAAACTTTACCCTCAGTAACTATGCAAAGCCATTTTTTAATGCATTGTTTTTAAAAGATATGACAAAAACATTTAGGTTTACACAATAAAAATACATATTTTTCTTCAGGCACAAAATAACATCCTGTCAAATGTCACAAACTCAATTTCTTTATCTAAATTTAATTACAATATAATGAAATGAGATTGCCTCAAAAGCTATTTCACCACACACAGGTTCTTGTGTGTTATGTCAATTTTGGTGCCAAATTCACAGTCCTCTTTCCCTGAAGATAAAATCAAATTCATATATTGAGAAATCCAGAATAAAAGATCTGCGAAAGTGGGCAGTTTCACAGAGGGTTCTACTTCATAAACTTATCCTAGCTCAGCCTCACTCCCACAGAACCTCTTTTTTTGGTTGTTTCTGTTGAGATTGTATATGAAAACAATATTGAAAGCTGTGTAAATATCAAATGATGTAATACCTTCAATCCAAAATAACTTCAAAATAATTGTAGAACAAGCAAGAGTAACAAGAAAGGGAGGTTTGAACTCTAATGAGATAAAGTGGTAGAATATGTTCTAGGAGACACTGGCATAATTCTGGATCAAATAAACCATAAAAATTTGTACACTATACTGAACCAAGAAAATTGAGTAAATATCCCCACTTTCCACAACATATGCTTTATGAAAGTGGATCAAGGGGCTGGACAATGAGGGTTCTTGAAGTATCAGGGAAATTATTTGTTTTAATACTTTATCCACAGATATATTCTGAAAAGTAAAGAGGAATCTCCATCACTTAGAATTAACATTTCTTTCTAAGGGAATAATCAAGCACTCCAAGAAGGCAGAGATTCTTAAGATGTAAATATGGTGCACAACTTTCCTACTCACATCAACTGAGCAAGTACACAAGTAAAAAATGAAAACCTTCAAATGAAAACTTCCAACTAATTACAGAGGAGAAAAGTTGGTGGCAAAAATATGTTTTTTCATTCAAGACAAATAATAAAAATGGTTGAAAGGTACGTAGCGAAAATATTAATAATCACCACGTAAAAAATTCACAAGGATCGTGTATACTGAAAATTGTCAAAATCTTTGTCTAGAAAAATAAATGCAAGATTCTAAGATAAAAGAGGTCTATTTGAAAACTTTAGTTAAGAGACATTTAGAAAGTGTTCTGAGAACAGTCACTGGAAAGAAAACACTAAATTGAAATATGTATGATATTTAATAAGAAAGTAACTTTTTTGTGGAGAGGTGTATAGTTACGACAAACTTTGAAAAAGAACAATTTCTATTTTCTATTCTTTCCTGTGACTCAGTGAAATCTGCCCTGAGCTATTTTATTCTGCAAAATTCTTCCACTACAACAGTGATTTCTCTTCATCCAGCACTGCCCAATTCCTTGCCAGGGGACTGCTTCTCTGTCCTTGCAGAATCCTTTATCACCCCTATCTATTACCATCTGCTCTTAAGTCAGTACTTTCTACTTCTTTTTCCTTCAAAAAAGGTCTAAATAACTAGCTATACATGTATACATAGATGTATCAACTACTGTAGCCTTTCTTCTTCTCCATCTCCCTTGCTTTTGCAAAGAAAAAGTATTATCTTCCTCCCTCTCTGCAACAAGAATGACTTTGTAATTACCTATCAGCCAAGGTCAATGGAAGACATAAGCAAGATAAGTAGTTGCCCAGATCAATGTGCTGCCAAGGGTAACAAAATGTTTATGATGCTACCCAGTTTGCTCTGCAGCACTGGAAAGCTCACTGTTTTTCCTTACACAGATCCTGAGGAAAAGGTCAGAGGCTGTGAATAATGACTACAGGAGAGCTCTCACTTTTTGCAACAGCATCAGTAGGGATAATGAGCGTAACACTTCCATGTTGTTTGGCTTCATAATTCCAATGTACATTTTTGCATCCTAATGTGAATGCAAAGGATCTGGGAACAAACACATCTTGAAAAAAAAAGTCCTTTTGTTTGTCCAGACTTCACCTAAAGGCATGAGACCACTGGCACTTGAGCATGTTGCTTTTATTTATATTGATGTAAAAAGGGCATTCATATCATTTTGGTAGAATTGAAATTCTCACAGTAGGATTGTTTATTTCACCCTGTTGCATTCCAAGAAAGCTGGGAAATACCAGACATTTCTAAAGGCAACCATATAAATAATAATTAAAACCAATTTAATGTTGTACCTGTTTGATCTCTATTAGCTGTCATTACCTGTGGTAAATATTTCTCTATATAATGTCTTCCTATTTCTCCAACATTGCTCCAAAAATTTTAATTTAGACAGCATTTCGATTTTCTATCCTATCATATAGGATGCTATGAGGTGTCAGCAGATGTTTTTTCCAGTGTTCTCATTCTAAGTTTCAAGTTTCTACAAGATGACTTCTTTGCTTATTGGAAGCCAACATATTTGTTATGCCAACATAATTGCATTCTCAGTACCACTTCTTAGAACAGAAAGATCTAAATCAAGGATTTTTGTGAAGACAAAGAACATATCTTAATAATGAGATGTTACGGAAACGTCAAAATATAGCTGCTGGTGAGTTACAATGATACTAGTTCCCAAGTCAGGAGGAGTATTGTTTTTTGTTATGACCCATCACTCAATCAGATCTTACAGGGAATTAGTTTGTGGGGTTTTGGCAGCATAAATCTCCAAAATCATGTCAGACACATCAGTGTAGAGTGTGAACTTCTAGGTATATTCCGATTCAGACTTCTAGAAGTGAACAAGTGCCTTTTGACAGTTGCTGAACTGTCTTCCAAATTTTGCAAGACTAAAAGGTTGAAAATTCAAAAAGCAGTCTAGCTTAGTCTATATTTCCAAAGTCTGCAAAGTCATTGAACAATTAGTGACTTCTGATCCACAGAAATAATTATTTTTAGTTGCAGTACTTGATCCTAGAGCATCAAATCATCACAGAATTTTATACCTGCAAGTCTGAGTGCCCAAGAACATAAATGATGCTTCAAATGGAGCCTGATCTGTCTTCACAACAATTATACTCTCTTGTTTTGACTTTTACAAAGAGTTGTTTAAACATGAATTTTTTTTTTCTCCTGTCTGTGCATTAAGACATCTCATAATTACTCTTGAAAGTGTGGTTCACAGATTTATCAAGATACTAACCAAATTCTTCGAGGATCTCAGGACTAATCACAATAGCATTAATTAAGATTGTTAGATTATTGCTTTATTCTTAGCAATGGAGATAAATCTGATTTCCCCTAACAGCCAATAGATTAAAGCAGATGAAGGGTGATTCATCTGACCTATCCTAAACACTGGTTTTGGAATGAGATGAGCTGCTATCTCCTGGAAATGCTTTTTAGTCCCCTCTGAGTAAATGACTAGTGGAGCACTAAAAATGTCCTGACTTGGACATCTAATATCGAAGCTCCTGAATTTCAGGTGAAAAGCAGGTGAAACCAGTTTTACGTTTTAGCTGCAGGTTCCATAATCTCTTTCAAGCACTACTTCCCGTAATGCAATAATCCCATTCCTGAAGGAACCTATTGAATTATCTGCTCTGAAGCCCCACAGCAATGATCCCATGTTTACTCCACAACAGCCTTTATTTCCTCAGGGAGTTTCTTGGCTTCTTGGACAGTCACTGAGAAAGGCTTTAAAACATGATTCAATTGCATCCAAAGACTTGCAATGTTGAGTGAAAATTAAAATTATGTGTTCTGGTTTTTTAAAAAATACTGTTTTTATTTATTTTTAAGTCAGCCTCTGATATTGTGGACTCCACTAATCATCCCTTAAAAGTAAACAAAATTCCTCAGACTTGTTTATGAGCCATGAAGAAACATAAACTAAGACAAATTCCTTTTCCCCTGGAAATAATCTTTAAAATGTGGCTATGGGAATCTTTTCTGAGTGAAGCATTTCAGGACTGAAATAAATTATCTCCACAGCTATCACGTCCCATGGCTTCATGACTTTAAAGAAAAAAAAAAAAAAAAAAGCAGTAAATGCTGCGCTTTTTACCTAAGGTGATACGATACATCACCTGGTGTAGTACTTGAAGTTAACCTCAAAGCAAAACTACTGTGCTTTATCCTTACTGCATTTTTACCTTTGGAAGACTAATATGCATTAGCTGGGCTGAGATTAAAAAATAAACAGCTTTTAGAGCATCAAAATCACGTTGTCCCAGGGCAGCCTAAGTTGGTTTGAGCTTTGTGGCAGAAGAAGGGTGGTGGCCATGTTAGAAACATCCACCCTGGGGATATAAATCAAACCTTCTTTAGGAAGCCAGAGGAAACCCACAGTGAAAGTAGGCCATTTTCCTCCATAATGTATTGGATTCTGTGGAAACTTCATTTACCAAAATCCAAATAGTTCACTTGTTTGCAGTGGGGCTACTGATACAGTCCTTTTCTCCTGGTAAAATCTTGCTAAATTTACTTCTACCCATCAAATAATGTATCCAGGAGGAGAATCTAGTAGTCAGGTGTTGAAATTGTTATATTTTTCTTCTTGAAGGATGGAGTTGTAATGTCTCAGCTCACTCAGTTCTTTAAGGATTAACAAACCCAGGGGTCTAAAGCAAAGAGTTTTATATAATGGATCCCAGTTTGTTACAAAGGTATAAAGCGGTTCCTAACCAAGGAATAGAGTGCAATAGGAGAAACGCAGACTTTCTAGTCTGACACACAATTCCCATTAAATGACACTTACTCATGCATGCACAGGTAAATTGCATCAAAGCAAAACTTGCTTTGGGCGATTTGGTGAATTCTGTAGTGTAATACTATACACAAATAAAGGACTTCATCAGCTGTTGAGAAGTTATTGATAAGCAGAATTTTCCGCAGACCTCAACCATGAAATCACATAGCTATAACTGGTCATAACTCTGAATAATATTGCAAGAAACACCAAATACACAGAAGGGAATTGAAAAGATTCAGCCAACAAAGTCATTGAACAGTGTGCATGACTAAAACCCCACTAAATAAGGCAGGTCACATCCCCAGAAACAGAAACTCTAACCTCATTAAGCAAGTATAAAACTGTCTACAGTGATGGAAAACCACTTTGTACTCCACCTAATAACACAACTGGAATCCACTTTGAAGGAAAATTGAGGCAAAAGCTCCTATACAAATCAGGGAGACTGCAAACAAACAAAGCATTAAAGTAAAATTGCCCAAAAGAAGACAACAATAAGAATCTGTAATACCCTGAGCAGAACACAAGAAGGCACTTAAAGAGGCAATCAGAACTAATGGTGACATTAACTCGATAAAGGAATATACATCCAAAGAGTCCCTGAAGCAATCTATACCCAGTGACTATGGAATCAGAGAAGCTGTATTTGAAAAATTAACACCCCATTACTATGGAATGAGGACAATGTTCAGAGGCTTTATAAAAGCAAGACACAGAACTTGGCAGTTGAACTGCAATGAGCACCCACATGATAGAAGTTCAGAGGGAGAATGAGAAGTGAGAACACATTGAAACAACTTTTCCTTGGCATTGTCAGTTGGAAGGATAGCTAGGGAAGAAAGTAACTATTCAAATTTGTTCAGTGAAGGTTTTAGTGTTTATATAGCTCAAGATCTGAGCTTCAGACAACTAGAGCTCTTTAAGCACTCATTTCTGTCATTGCATGCAAATAAGACAGGAACCTTCATGTGTTCGCAGTGATAAGAGTGTTAAGATAAGGACTGTATTTTAATAAAATGCAGTGGATGCTGAAGAAAATATTTTGATACCTAACTTATTTATGTTAGAAAATACATGGAAATACTTAATTTGCCTTTTTTTTTCTGAGACACCTCCTTCCTTCTTGAAAACTTATCTCACATGCTCTGAGGACTACAGATTGATGTTTACTACTTTCAGCTCAGCAACTGAAGACAAGAAAAGACTGACTAGCAGATTACTAATAATACTTTGATGAAAGCCTGCTTTGGTCCACATTGAAAGTGTGACATGCCTTTGAATAATTACTATTTGTAAAAAAGTCCTGTCTGCCCCAATAGTTTCCACTCAGGTTTCCCCTCTGCATGACAACAACTCCTACACTTATTTGTACTAGAAAAGCATTATTGAATGTGTAACAATGTATAGCTTATTAATACTATGGTCTTGATATTAGTCTGAGGTAAAAATAAATATCTTTCTAAGAAAATATAAATTAACAAGGCTCTGATTTTAATTCCACATAAAGCTTAAGAATTATGATATTTGGTTAGAAATTTAGTTTTATTCTGTTAAATGCCCTGTAGAATGAAAGGGAATTATTTGACTACCAGGAGTACAAGTCAGATGTCCACATGTGTTTTGCTAGCTCTCTTCTTCTTCAAAGCATCCTGCTGACTATGCCAATTTTGCTCTGCCAGCCCTCTTCTTCTTCTATCAGCCCAGCCAACTATGCCAATTTTGTGCTGATAGCTCTCTTCTTCCCCAGGCCAATGCTGAACTCAGCAACATCCCCTCAGCATACCTTCATCTTTTACATATTCTTCATCCTTTTGCTCTTCTCCATCTTGAATCAGGCACTATGAGAGCCAAGGGGAACATACCACCAAGAGAGATCTCAGCAAGCTACCTTCACCAGGAACTCTCCTCTAACAGATCAATTCCTGGTTGATATAGTTCTGGTCTTGCCCACCACCTCAACCCTGACCACCTGGGGGAAGGCAGGGCTTCACACAGGTGGGCCAGGTTCTGCCTTTAGGGCCTGGACCTATCTGGGGAATAAAACATACTGTTACGTTGCGACTCATCCATAGGTCAGCTCCAACTTGGGGCCTACAGCCCAGGCCCCAGCACTTCAACACGAAAAAAATTATTTTGAGAAATGATTATTTTGAGAAAATCATACTTTAGTCTTGCCTATTTTCTTCTTACTTAATCCATGAAATTTCATCAATTTCATAAGAATTTTAGGACTTGATAGGAGAAAAATGCTTTCCATATAGGTCTATTTTTAAAATGCTAGTATAAGAAACTGTTATTTGAGCATTCATTTCGATCACCATATGAGTATGGTTGATAGGATGCTTCAAATTAAGAACAAAAGTCCTTTGAAGTAGAGAAATATCATCTCTTGCTATATCAGTATCAGATTCAATATTGATTCTTCAGCATAATCTTTTATGGTAATTTTCATTTTTATTTAATTTAAAGTCAGGATTTATCTTTTGATTTTGCCAGCATCGCCAGCATAAACCCCAATGTTCTTTCATATAAGCTGAGGGTTAAAAGAGAAGGTAGCTTAAAAACTCCTTGTCTCTTTTTGGTGCATCATAACAGAAAAGATGTTATCATTGGATAAATCAGACAGTCACTTGACTACATTGTGCCTTCAGATTTAGCCTATAAAGAAATCTAAAGAGATAGCAAGATGTTATGGGACAAACAAAACATGTTTTAATTATTCATACTGGGCAAAAAAAGGTGTATTTCTAGTTTGATGCTGGTTATGAATACGTATTCATATGGAGGTAGGGATGGTGTTCTAGCATATGTTTCTCTTCTAGTAGGCTGAGCCACTCAACCACACTAAGTCACAAATAAAACGGCCTGCTAATAACCTGACTCTTTATTGCCCCTTCTTAAAGTTAGCAGCTGGTAGTTTGAATTATTATGCCTATAATACCTATTATGCTTTTTTGCAATAAAACTCTGCTCAAATAAACTTTCCATGAACACACCCATTACATTTCATCTTGCAGTTTACATATGTAACGTTGCCTGTTATCTGCTTTATTGACATAATGAGGAAAGAATGAGTGAGGAAAATGATACTATAGGACAGAATTCTTTGACAAATGCAAACAAAACTTGGTTGTAGTTGCAGCTCACTTTAAATTTCATATGTGGATTTGGCCTCTTAAATTGTGCTGAAGTTCAGCCTTTTAACCTTAAACACTCTCACAAGCTTTCATAACTTTTTTCTTACATGCTCCTTCTCAGGTGCCCCTTTGTCATCCCCGTCCCAACCTTCTGTTCTTCTTAAGCTGGAACTCACCGAGGTTCATAGATGTTTTTCTCTAAGCCCTTTAATACTATAATTATGGATATATTTTAGTGGCTCAGAGTATCCCCATTGCATAGTTTTGCCTTTTAGCAGATCACCACCTTTGCTGATATTATATAAGTTTTTATCTTAATAAATTACTCAAGTAAATAACACCAGGTTAAACAGCACTTCACCAAAGTCTGCTTAATTGAAATCATGACAATTTAAGACATTGCACATGTAATCTCTAGCAGTTTTTTCCTTTGCTATTAGGGGACATGTACTTTTATACAGTAAGAAGTCTATTTTCCTCCTGCGCATCTAAATATTTTGTCTCTTTTAAAAACAGCTTTTCACATTAAGCACATACATCCTTTCTCAGGTTCATGTGAACTAGAAAGGTTCAGGTTCTCTGGAGAGTGAACCAGTTTTAGAATTCATTTGAATATTGATTTCCCATTGCCCTCATGCAGGAAAAAATTCAGTCTTTAAGGACACAGATGCTTTAAAAGACTGGCATTACACATAAGTTTGTTTCCTCTTGCTGTCAGCATCAAATGCAACATAGTTTAACTTTTATAAAATCTCTCAATGAACAGCATAGGTCTGATTAAAAAAAAAAAATTAAAAAACCCCAAACAGACAAAAATCAAACCAAACCAAAAAAACCTCCTCAATTATCTCTGCTGTGCTTAAAGTAAATGTTAAATTTCATACCAACTTTCACAGAAGCAGAATTAAGGTATGGCTGACCGATTACGGAAGATCTGAAGATACTGAAGATCTAGTGCTTGTGTTCCCTTAATTCTGCTGGAATAAGAGTCATGTGAGTGTTCCCTCCACTTCCTCAGCTGGAACTCAAACGTTAGTAATTTTCACAACTGCATCAGATAGATTACCTGTGATAGCTATTTTCAAAGCTTTCATGAAAAAACCTCATTCATGACATGAAATTGTATGATTTATGAGTCATAGTAAAGTGGATGATACATAGAACCACATCACTGGTAAATACAGCTGCAATTAGAGCTATTTTTGATGTCTCTCTCTGGGGCCAATGAAATCAAGAAGTTTGTCAAGTTTTAGATGAAGGCCAGGATTTTACACTGTAACAGAGTCAATAACTAAGGTGAAGAAGAGGCTTAGATGAACTGTTCTGCATTATTTTTTAGATACCAAAATTTCAGAAATTATCTTTTCATGCATAGGTAATTTTAATTAAATATTGAAATGAAACCTCATAATATTTTCTCTCCCAATAAAATATCTTGACATTTCTGAAAAAGTTATTTTAGAAAGCATCATAATATTTAATTTCTTTTAGAATTTCTCTTTCTTCAGTAAATAATAAAATAACTTACCAAATTTGTTCCACCACAGGTTAACCAGGTGATGCAGTTTCCCAAAACTATCAGACCATAAGGTGTGTTTGTATGTCCTTGGGACAAGCATTCCCTGGGGAAACAGTATTCACAAAAAGTGATGCTGAGTTGACAGGACACACAAAAAAGCCAATAAACACAAAATAATCCAAAACTAGTTCTAAAGTAGAAACAGAAAGTGGATTGAATATTATTACATTGAAATATTGAAGATGCTTGTACTGATTAGAGGCAGGAGAATGCCAGCTGGGGTCTCTAGTAGCAGCCACAATATAAAAACAGAATCTTTGGGCAAGCAGAGGTAAGAGCTATACATGAGGAATACTAAGGACTTGGCATTATCATAAAGAGGCTAAAATAGGATTCAGATGTGTTTTAGCACTTATTACTAAGGATGTGTGAGATTTTTGTGTTGTGTCCTCCTGACAAGTATAGACTTTCGACTACTATGCCTTGGTTGGGATTTCATTAGGCTAGCTGTGAATGTTTTCTACCCATATATGTGATGTTCTTTTGACAGATATATTTGTCTGTTTTCTCAGGTCTTAGGTTTAGCTTTTCAAAGTACACATGGGTTTCTAATACTTCAGAGACACTTTGCTGATGCTGGCCCTTTGTGTTAAAATCCTAGGGTCTACTTAATTCATTTTCAAGTCGGGAAGACAATTTTTTCGACATGAAAGTATAATCTCCATAGCATTACCACCAAACAGGTGCTTTCAAGGGGAAAAGAGGAAGAATTAGCTTTTGGTTATCATTTACTTGTGAAGAGCAAAGCCTCTGAGGATAAAATATATTTTTCTTCTCATAAAAGCAAAACAGAGCTCTGTGACTGACAGATGGGGGGAAGGGGGCATGAGAAGAGAGGTATTAACAAGGGAATCTCAATCGCCGTTCAATGAGGGAGCCATCTGAAAACCTTGTCAGTTAAAATTAAAGCTTCTAGGGAAATTGATACAGGGAAAATACAGCCTAGTAAAAATTAAGTGCTCAGTATTGTTTCAAGCTACAGTATGCATCTTACATTACATGCCTATTTCAGTGCTGATAACAGACAACACTGATGTTTAAGATGCTCCAAGCAAAAAAAAAAAAAAGTATATAGGAGGATTTATTTATTTATTTATTCTGTGAAAGACATTGATTCTGGAGTTGTTATAACATTTACCTAGAACTCTTATTTTGCACATCTGGATATAGTAAATATGTAAGTAAAGAACTGAGAGTGTTTTCACTTTTCCCACCCTCAGAATAGCTACAGTTGGAATCAGAAGCTTCTCTATTTGTACCTCTCAATGTTTCTTTACCTCTCTGAAGAAGATATCAGTTGGCTTCCAACTTTATTTCTAAAGTTAAGACTGTCACATTTTAAGAAAACAAGAAGTTTAAGCTCAAGTGACAAAATATGAAAAGTGAGTTACAACATATATTGGCTCTTGTCTGATTACAAGGAAATGCTTGTGACAGCTATGTTGCTTTTATAGAACCAAATGTTTTAAAGAAAATTTCTCTTCATGAAAAGGAATGCAGCATGGGAAGTAATGTGAAACCAAATTTATGGAGTGAAAGTCCCAGCCCCATTCTGATTCAGTTACTGAGGGGAAAGAAAAACATCAAAATAAAAAAAATAACATCAAGAACTCTGTAAATATTTCCTTAGAAATAATCTTGATGTGTGCAAAAGTAACAATATTAAATGCTAATTATGCTGATGATATCAAGTGGGTTTTTCCGATTGCTCTCATTAGAGGCTGGAATTCATGACAGTAAAGTCAGGTGACTTTTATATGTATATTGACTGAAGGAGGTATTGAAGAAGTAAGAACAGCAAACATGCTGCCCCCAGATCCCATATCTTTTTCCTAATTTATCTTTCTGTTTTTCACTATCCAGCTTCTTCCTTTCACATTCTCTGGTCTAAAATTAATCCCAGCAAAGTCTCCAGAATTCATCATATAATTTTTCAAGCATCTCTGGATTTCTGTTAGGGGTGGAAACTTTGCTAATTAAGCCTATTAATGTATATAGTAATGCATATAGTGTATACCTAATAATACAATATTATGCACAACCTTGGCCAGCTGCCAGATGACCACCCAGCCACTCTGTCACTCCTGTTTCTCAACAGGACAGCAGTAGAAAATAAGATGAAAAACCTCATGGGTTGAGGTAAGGACAGGGAGATCAATTGTCAGTCACTGTCACAGGTGTTCCCCCTGCACACTCCATGACGAGTGGAGTAAAGGGGATAGGAAGTGGTGGGTTATGGCCAGTCCATAACAGCTCCTCTTAGTGAGAGAAGCAAGCAAGAAAGGGATTTTGATTTTTTTTATAGGTATTATGAGTCACTGATTCCTTTTAGCTAATAACAGTGCAGGAGTACTAGTATTTACTCACCCAGAATGATGGATGTTCAGCAAGGTGACAGATGAAGTTGACTTTGTTGCAGTTAACTCAGAATACACCGTCAACAACAAATTCAGCCAGTTCCATTTCAATAATGTAAACACTAATTATCAGGCTCTCAGAAGAGCTAAATAGTGTTTTACTGATGACCTTGTTCCTGTTTATAGACTCAGTGGCCTGGAGGCAGAATCTGTGAGAGGAGGAGGGCTGCAAGAAATGTGGACGTAATGATATAACAAACCTGAAACACGACTTCCCCCAAGCTAGATGAATCTATTAACATTTGTTTCATTTCCCTATTTTTCTAAAAAAGTTTACTACAATTTCCCATAACAGGGCTGTCTGCAATAACTTGACATTTTAGTTGTGAGATCTGGCTCTTGGCAGGAATTACTGTAACCTACATCTACCTTGGTCAAGCCCTCTTCCTGTCTCTGCAACTATCCATATTTTTCAGCAGCTGGCTTATTTTGGATGCTGTTCAATCATTTCTACCAGCAGACTTCTCACCATGGGGACACTTCTCAGGGTCTACATCTGGTGGCTTTCTGATATCTGTCTTAATAGTCTTTTTTCTTGAGAAACAATTCTTCAGAATACTTCAAACTTTCTGAAAAAAAAAGAAATTAAAAAAAATAGAGTGCTTTCCTGAGGAAGACAGAGAAAGAAATAACAGGAGTATTTTCATATCTTGGTGTGGTCCTCTCAAGTTGGGATTCCACGGAAAGGTCAGGGACCACATACTGACAGGTCCACTAATCCTTCCCACTTGTAAAACTCAGCTGAGAATGAGGAAAGCGAAGTCTGGCTGTGTAACAGTGGAGACTGTGGGCAAGCTCCAAAGTGAAAAAAAGCAACTTGTGTCTCCTTTCTGAGAGCTTTGTGCAAGCCAACAATTAATTTGTTTCTCAACTCAACCCAGGGACAGGGCAGCTATGGCTGTTCCTTTCCGATTAGTGTAGATTAGCTGTAGATTGTAGATACCTTGCTGGTCATATCCCTTCATTAATAAAATAATGCAGCATCTAATCTGGATCCATTTCCCACCTCTTAACCAAGGGGAATTTCTCTGGAAAACCTTTGCAGCCTCTAACTGGTTATAGCATTATAGTATGTGGATGTAATTTTTGCTTATTATAAAATAATAAGGAATTTACTCCATTCACAGGAATGACTAAATTATACCTTCATCTAGGCTGGCTACAAGAAGTACAGAACACAAGGAAGCTGTTCTTTCCTTATTCCTCTAAATAGTCTATTATACTTTTGGGTTTTTTTAAAATACGTATTAAAGTAGTGATTGGGGCAGGGGTGGGGTAGGGAGAAGGGAAGACAACAACAAAAAACAAACCAAAATCAACCTCCTAGTTGATACTAGTTTTTATACATTTTTAGAATGATGGAAAAGTGCTAAACATACTATATGCTTTAATTTTTTTTTTTTATAGACTCAATGTCTGTCCATCTCTTTTAGCTTCTGGGCTGCTGTTCTATCTTAGATAACAAGCAGAACCTCCTGTGGTTAAACAGCATTTTGGCTGCTTCTCCTATCAATCTCATACTATGGGTCATATACATGTCTCAGTCTGCAGCAAAACTCCGACTGATACCAATAGCTTAGAATCTGTAAATATAATATCAAGGAGAAACTCTGAATATATATTTAGTTTCATTACACATTTTATTATAGACATTCAAAAGCTGTATTTTAACTTTGTGTTTTTGCTGTCTTTTTCTCACTTGAACGAATAATGAATATAGCACTAACACAGAAGGAGGTGACACAGGGAAATAAGCCTGTGGCTTCCTGAGAGGGTATACTGGAGAGCAGTCCTGTGGAAAGGGACTTGGGGGTGCTGGTGGGTGAAAAACCTGATATGAGCCACCAATGTGCAATCGTAGCCCAGAAGNGGGACCTTATACTGACCTTCCAGTACCTGAAGGGGGCCTACAGGAAGGCAGGGGAAGGTCTATTTAAAAGGGTTTGTAGTGATAGGACAAGGAGTAATGGTTTTAAGCTAGGAAAGGATAGATTTAGGCTGGATATTGGAAAAAAGTTCTTTAACATGAGAGTGATAGAGCACTGGAATGGGCTGCCCCGAGAGGTGGTGGAGGTCCCATCCCTGGAGTCATTCAAGGTCAGGCTTCATGAGGCTCTGAGCAACCTGACCTAGGTAAAGATGTCCCTACTTGAGTAGGGAGGTTGGACCAGATGTCCTCTAGAGGTCCCTTCCAGCCTAGAACATGCTATGATTCTATGACATAAATTTGCTAATGTTTTTATTCGTTTTTTGAATGATTGCTTCCTTGATTCCCATTCTTCTTGTCTATTTGACACAAATAATAAGGATGTTATTCTACTCCTTTTTTCTCTGTTTATGAACTATTACAGGGAATATGTAGGTATATAGGTAAATAACTAAAGCACTTGTAAGATGCCAGGGTTTAATTCACCATCCATTTACCTAAACACAACAGCCATCTCTTTTTTTTTTTTTTTCTGTATTTATAAGAAGTAAATATAAATCTGTAATCTTAAGTTTCTAGAACAATGTGACATTATTTAAGATTACTAGAATGCCAAAAATAGGCAACAAAAATAGTTAAAATGATGAAAAAGAAGTTCATTTTTATGGACATATGTTGGGTTTGTTTTCCAAAGCACCTCTGAGAAAAGACAAACAAACCTCAGTGACAGGAAAAATTACGTAAAAGATGTCCCTGTCTTAGTAAGTGAAATGTAATCACATTATTGCAGGATTTGCCACATTACTTCATTTTAGTATTAGGAAAATGTTTGCATTAAGGTATTTTAATTTCCAGGTAAAATAGAAGGGTTTGTTTGTCTATTTAATTTTTTTTTTATTACATTTATTTATTTAAAATAAGTATTATTTCAGATTGTTACCTTAGGTGCAGCAGCAAAATTCTGTGGACAAAACAGAGATATTTTGATATGCACTACTTACACAACTGGTATTTTATATGCTGCTCAGCATTGTTTAGATAGACTTGTTATATAAGACTATTTTGGCCAAGTTCTTCAATTTCCACATTTCTGAGTAGCAAACCTTCTACATACATACAGATATATATATATCTACTTAGAGTAAAACTTTCAAGAACACTGAAAAATAAATCTTAAAAATATCTTGAGTTTTTTCCCTCTCAGCTTTTCTCTATCTACCCACTTTCCAGAACTGCCCCAGTTAGATTATGTTTTAAAATTAGAAGTTACTATTGTTTTAGCTTAGCATTTATTCCTTTAGGTCTTATGACCTTGCTTGATAACTTTCCCATATTTTTAAATACTTTCTCTCTTTCATAAGTCTATTTTTTTGAGTAGTAGACAAAAGACCAAAGTGACCAGACTTTTTTTATTCTGAAAATTCTGGAGATTATCAATTTAAGAAGTCAGAAAAAATATACAGATTAGATTTCTTGTTCATGTTATGCACTTGTCTGAAGTCTCTTTGCCATACAAATGATTAATGCTACTATAATAGTAGGAGAGGGTGAGCAAGAGATTGGATAGGGAGCACCGTGGCATGGAGAAAGAGAGGGGATCCCCTTGGTCTTAGCCATGACATTTTTTCATCTCATGTCACTGGACAAGTTCAGGAATTAGTGAAAATCAAGAATGTTCAAGAATGAGAATGGAAGCAGATATAGATAGGATTAAAGCTTTGCCCCAGCACTTTAACTAGTACTGAACTGGAAATTATTTTCCCTCTGGCTGAAGCTGTAACAGAAGTCATCTGGACAAATGCCAGAAGGAATAGGTCAATAGTACAATAAGGAATATTTTTCCCAGTTGGGACATCTTTATCGAACAACATTGCAATATGCTGCCTTCAACAATATTTAAGTCCCTATTGAAAGAATTAAAAGAGTACATAAAAGTTATTCTTCTCACTGAACAGATGCAGCATATGCCGGAGCATAAAAAAGTCCCCATGCTGCCTCCAGCCTACTTCCCTGACCTGAAGTGTTGTTTCAAGGCAGGATGATAGGATAATTCTTCCTCTGAGTCCTTTCATTCCAAAGTCTCTCTGCAGGGACTTCCAATAAACGAGTCAAATTATTGTCGTGTTTTCTGTGAAGTGGAAACTTATCTTGTTCCTACCTACTAGGAGACGCAGCAATCAATTTGGCTCACTAAGAGGAGCTAGCAGCCCTAGCAGCTGTCCAACAGCAATCAATTAACTTCACTCAAAGAAGAAAGGGGAGTTCCCACAGCCCCATACTACTTTATGAGTTTTGTCACCTTAGAAATGTACAGTGAGGGGCATTTAAGTAAAATGAAAAAGCTCTGAAAGCTCTAAGTTCTAAATCATGGGCCATGACTCCTGATTTCCTATTCTCTTTGCCAAGCATGTCACTATGCTTTAAAACAGTACATACCTCTATCTATATATAGCAATAGCATTTTTGTGTCATCAGTTGGCCCCAAATGTAAGGAGTGGCTGTTGGCAGTTAGAGACTAACCTCTGCAGGGCATGGAAACACAACTGATTTGTTGTCTTGGCATATTTGTTGCTTGCTAGCGGCTGAGGTCTGGAATGTTGCAGAGAAATGGCTGAGGCTCATGCAGTCTGCAAGTTATTATCCCTTGTTGCTCATCCATATGGAGACAAATGATGCCATTGGGGAGAGCTTTAGTGTATTATGAATGATACCAAGGCCCTTGGGGTGAGGATGAAAAGCACGAGAATGCAGGCAGTGTTCTTGATCTTGCTGGTAAAGGGGAAAAGCTTAGGTAATAGGGTCCTGCAGGAAAACCCTGGCTTCATGGCTTGTACTGAAGCAGGACTTCATCTTTTAAGAGCATGGGATCATTTCTGAAAAATAAAGACTTCCGGAGAGAAAAAGGCATGGGGAAGATGTAAAGTAGGGTAAAAGCTATTTTTTGTCAACAGGCTTGCTAACCTAGTGCGGAGTGCTTTAAACTAGGTTCATCTGAGGGTAGTAACAGTAGCCTAAAGAGTCATGGAGCACTCCCCGTGGCTCAGCATAACGCAGAAAGTTCTCCTACTCCTGCTGTGAAAGCTTCATAACTCAGGGACCATCACAAGTATTGTGTGTGCATGCAAACTCATGCAGCCTGGGAAACAAGTAGAAAGTAGAAGCCTGTGCACAGTTGCAGAGCTATGATCATTTTGAGATTAAAAAGAGATGGTGGAATAGGATTAACAGAGATTTCAATGGCTGGATTCCGGCTCCTTAGGAGCAATAGGGAAGGTAGGTTGAGGAGTTTGCTACACTCTAGGCAAAGGAGTGGTTTGAATTTGTGCAGGCAAGTGAAGAGTCAGCTAAGAGCTTATGACTAAGGATCAAAAAGCAGATAAAAACAATTGACATCATGGTAGGTGGTATGGACAGACTGATCAAGAAGAGCCTTGTTACAGCTGGAGGAAGCCTCATGATTACAAGCAGTGGTACTGATGGATGACTTTAATCACACTGCTAATTTTTGGAAGGGCGACATAGTGGCATGATTCGGATTTCTGGAGTGTGTTGATGACACAGGGGATCAACAAACCAGCTATCATGTGTTGGTTACTTACAAATTAGGAAGAACCAGTCAGAGCTGTGGAGGCAGAATACAGCCTTGGCAGCAGAAACCTTGAGACTGCAAAGCTGAAAACTTTGAGAGAACTGAGTAAGACTAATAGTAGAATTACAGCCCTGGACTTGAGGAGAACAATTATTGGCTTGTTAAGGATTTGCTTGGCAGGATCCTGTAGGATACTGGCCCAAAGGGCAAAGAGGCCCAGAAGAACTATTTGATGTTCAAAATGACCTCCAAAAGCACAAGAACAGTCTGTTTCAACTTGCAGAGTGTTACTGTCATGGCAGAAGGCCAGCATTGATGAACAAGAAGCTCTTGATTGAGCTCAAATGTGAAAAGTAAGCATGGAGGAGGTAGAAGGAGGGATGAGTTACCAGGGGCAAATACATAGACATTGCCTGAGCATATAGGGGTAGAGTGAGAAAAGAAAAATCTCAGAGTTGCAACACATGAATTTTGTGAAGGACGATGAAGGCTTCTATACTATATTGTATGCAAAGGGAAAGATAAGGAAAATATAGTTCCACTGCTCATTGGGGTCAGATACCCAGTGACAAAATATACAAAAAGCCTGATATGTTCAATGTGGGGAGTTTCCTTCGTTTTTACTAGTAAGTTCATGCCTCTGGTCCTTGGAACTAGTGGTAGAGTCTGTGAGAGTGAAGCATTTAATCACAGTAGAGCAAAAAGAAGTTGACAATCATTTGAGGAAAATTCATTTGAGGAAAAGAAGGATGTCAGACCAGATGGGATATATCTAAGGGTGCTGATGAAGCTGATAAATGTCATTCCAAGGCCACTCTTAATTAATTTTGAAAGGTCATGGCAATCAGAGAAGGTTCCTGATGACTGCTTGTGAATCTCCTGTGTGTCTTCCAGAAAGGTGAAAAAGAGGATCCAGGGAGCTGTAGGCTGGTGAGATTCAACTCTGTCCCTGGAAAGACTATGAAATAAATTCTCTGGGAACCCACAATCTAGTATATGAATGACAGGTACGTGACAAGCCACAATCCAGTACATGAGTGACTGTGGACAACCAGCACGATTTAGCAAGGACAACTTTTATCTGAACAATCTCATAGCTTTTGATGCTAACTAGTCAGTGAACAGAGGAAGAACAGTGCATGTGAAAAAGTGACTGTGCAGCCAGTTAGTAGGGGCGATCTTCGGTGGCTGGTACAAGGGCCAACACTGCCAATGTCTTTATTAACAATATAGATGACTGGACAGAACACATTCTCAGCAAATTAAAAATTAAGGGGAGCTGTCAATGTGCTGGAGGTCTGGACTGCTATTTTGAAGGACCTCAGAGAACTAGAGAAACGAGCTAACTTCCTTGAGTTCAAAGAAAGAAAATGCAATGTCCTGCATCTGGAATGGAATAAACCCAAGTGACAGTAAAGGCTAGACATGGACTAGCTAAACAGCAGATTTGCAGGAAAGGACTGGGCTGTTTTCACAGACGAGTTGAATGTGAGCTGGGTGTGCACCCTTATGGCAAAGAAAGCCAATTACACACTGGACTGTTAGGAAGGGCAACCAGTGAGTCTTCCTCTCTGTTTGCCACTTTCAGGAAACTCCACCTAGAGTACTGTGTACAATTTGGAGCTCCATGGTAAAAGAAAGACATTCACACACTGGAATCCAGCGGAGAGCCACTGAGATGGGCAGGGCCAGGAGCACAAAAAGAACAAGGAGAAGCTGAATGAGTTGGGTTTTTCTACTTGAAGACAAGGCAGAATCATATTGCTGTCTACCACTACCTAGCCATGTGAAGAATAGATCATTCACACGTGTTTCCAGTTTACTTACTTATCTTTCAGTGCATCCCCCATCACTATTTGTAAGGGAAAACTTTCTGACTGGAAGATGAAACACTCAACTAAATTGCAATGGTGATATGAAGATAAATATGATTTGAGGTTTTTGGCCCTACATAATGCAGTTTCACAGTGAAACGCACTTCCCCTTCCTTCTTGATGGACATGTCCCCCCCAGTAAAACTGCATTGCTTCAGGTCAGCTGAGCAGCCAGGGATAGAGTCCCAACGGGCATTTTCTTCTGCAGCTGCAGAAAAGTCAGCCAGTGGAACAGCTAGGACAAGATGAATTGCAGTTTGCATTAGCTGCAGTTTATATTGCTTTATTGGCAATTCTTTTCCCAGTTTTTAAATTTTCTTTGGAAGGCAAAGTTTAGCTCCTATCTCCGTATCACAGCTTTGATCTTGTTGAGTTTCTCCATCAGAAAATGACATTATGTTAGGGCTTACCTTTGAATCTGTAACATTTTGTACAATGTAGAAAAGCAAGTGCAAATTAACATTTATACATTTTTATTGTCTTCAGCTGTAGTATTAATAAACTCATATTTTTGAATAAGTTTTTCTGTGTGTGTGTCTTATTCCTAGCAGCATCATTCCCTTGGCTCATGTGTTTCCAAATAAATGTCATTTCTTACTGAAACACCTGCTACTGGGAAGAGATGTTCAAGCTGTTATGTTGCTATTAGCCTGAAAAGATGCTTATTGTAACTGATACTGTTTTTTCCCCTTGTTTAGGAATTACATTTTTTTATCTTCCAAGAACATTTTCTGATATTCTTTTAAATAAATTTACATTGGTTTTAGATGGCTGCAACTAAGTCTAGATCACTAGATTTACTAGATCACTTTAGCAACAGGTTTATTGTTAAAATTAAATGCCAAAAGTTGAGGAAGAAAACCTAGTTTCTACTTTGTGCCATGGGTAGGATGACAATTCACTGGGGACTGTGAAAAGTTTTGTGGGAAAAAAAAAAAGGACTTTAAGTAAAATGTTGTAATTTTTCACACTGTTTTAAACAATGTAAAAGTAATAGTTCCTACCTCATAAATGCTACAGCATACACTGTCTGGATCATCTTGGATCAAACGGTGTGTTTGGCTCTTTAGATGGACAACGTTAATAAATTGCTTTCTTGTTATTGGCTTTGAGAAGAGAATCACTCTGAGAAAAGCAAACCAAAATAAGACCTGACAAAAGGTGTAGATTACAAGTGAAAACAGGCACACAAGGAGTTCGACACCCACCTGCAGGTAGTCCATCATGAAAAAGAGGGGAGCTTCGTGAGTGTGTTACCCTCTGCAAATTCTTCACTCGACTTTAGGAAAAACTGCCCCATTAGTAAAATTTATTCAACTCTCTCCTTTACTAGTAGACCTCACCAGTAAAACGGTAGGCAAATTAACAGCTAGTTGACAGCTCATTACAAATCAGCACAACAATTTGGATATGAGGTTACAAAACCAGAAATATACCTCTGCATGTGACCTATTTCTTTCCCCCCTCCTTCCTTCCTTCATACTTTCTCCTCCATTTAAGCAAAAGGTTTCTGAGTTTTAGGGAATAATAATGTGCTTAATGACTTCAGTAAATCAGTCTTTGAAAACTCATATATTCCTAACACAAATGTTAACATGTTTAGTATCAGCATTTAATAGATGTAGACAAAGAGCATATGACAGTGGTGTGCCCTCAGCAGGGGCTGTGATGACACAATCAATATTCTGAAGTTACAGAGATTTTGAGTTATTATTGTCATACTTCCACTCCCAATCCAAAAAACACCAACAAACAACAAGCTGCTTAGAACACTGTACGTGGATACAGTACCCAAGGGGCAGAAACTTAGCCTAAGCATTTGCATTCTGATTTACATGTTTTTTAAATCCACTTTCCATCTAGATTGCACGCAGAAATTATGAAAATGCAGAGAATTTTACTAGTGCTCAAAAAACCTTTCATTTTTTGAATAGGATTTTGCTTTGTCTTATACAGTTACACTAAGCACTCTCTCAATGTTTTTAAGATTCTGGGCACATTCATCTTCGCCTGAAACTAGCTCATTTATTAACTCGCTGACTTCAGTTCCAGATGCTGAAGCTAGATGGATTTAGAGTATCTGTTCAGTTCTGTTCCATGATCGATCTGTTCATCGTTATTGCAGTTGGAACTGGAGGAGGTTTGGAAGGTGAATAAATGCTTCACTTACATGATTAATTTGTATATAGTTCCAGCTAATATATAGCATGTAGCTGATCTGTGTACAGTTCTGCATTTTATATAGTAGGTTCACATATATTAGGCAAAATACACAAGTATTAATCTATCCCTAAGACACTCACTTTCAATAACTCACTTCTAAAAGCTGTTACAATAGCCACAAAAAGCTAATACTCTTTTTTTTTTTTTTTTTTGAGAAAATGTAACAATAGCATTTCCTATGCCTTTCCTGTGATATATGCAGTTGCATGTGTTGGTGTGTGGGTGCACAGCAGATCACAACAATAATATATTAGAAAATTACTTCAGTTTCCCACGATGACCTGAAGTTTGCTGACTTACCACGCTTTCTGTGTTTAGCATTATCTGATTTGGTTTAGTGAGAAGGTTTGAGAAGGAAAAACATCCTGAATTCCAAAGAAAACTACGTTGCTTTGCCTCAGAGATGGCCTGGTTCAGCTTCATGCGTTTATATAGGGGGTTCCACTGATAATCTTCTTTCTGTCTTTGGGCTTGGGGAAGAATTCTTTTTATTCTTTGGTCCGTAAATAAAAACACTTAACAGAATAGCTGAATGCTTGTACTACTTTTACACAGTGTGGGTCAAAGTGACTTATTTGAAAGGTATGTTGTGCTATCAGAGAAGACACTTGAGAAGAACCTATCCTTTCTCTGAGTACTCATTCACAACCATATTTGTCCTGATTTTTTTTCTTTAAAATATCTTCTCTTTTTTAAACCAAAATCAACCAGCAAATTCCAAAAAAGTTACATGGTATTAAATCCGATGAATAGTGGCTAACTTTCCTCCAAAGATCAAAATGCCCTATGCAGTTACATCAGTTAGGAAGAGTTACCTCAAAATACTTCTCTAATTATTTTTGTTTCAAAAATATTCTTTGACTTTTCTTCTTCATCCAGATGTTTTGCAGTGATTTACCAGAGGACCACAGTATGTGACAATAGCAAGAATTTGTGCTAAGTGCTACCTTTCTTAATATTTTTACCAGTCTCAAACAAGATTCTCCAAGTAGTGTTTGTGTACCAAAAAAGAAAAAAAGAAAAAAGATAATTCGATAAATTTAAAGCTATTAAATCAGGCAAATACATTTACAAAGAACTGGAGCCAGTGGGTTGGCTCTTTTCATATGAGATGTCTGAATTATGTTGACAATCTAATAATGCGCCTGAGTAGCTAAAGGCTGATACAGGCCTGCAGGAGCCGGTAATGTTGCTGTAACATCTTATAACATTAAGGACATCATGGAGATAAATGAGACTAATGTAGTCTGAAAATGAACATCTCCCTTGGTTTAAAAAATAAGTATAAAAATAAATATTACACATTTACTATTTACATCTAGAATCTTGCATGTAATATATATGTGTTGCTCTATACAAGTTATTGAGCTAAATATAGGAGTAAAATACTCCTGTTTCTTTCCACAGCGAAAAATATAATTAGCAGAGGTGGAAAACAACATTTTCTCTTGTTATCTGACCATAGCTATTACTTTAAGCAAAATCATAAAAGTGACATTATATGGCAGAAGTAATGAAGTGTGGGTGGAAGATCAGCTGAGTTGACATGCAAAATGAGACACTTCGGGACTGTCTGTGCTTGTAAATGAAGTGCAGTCAAATGTTTTATACAGAATCTCAGAAAAACTTATTTTATCCAATTTTGGGCTGCAACATTTGTTAAACTAGAATAATAATAATAAAGTACTGCAATTTTTTTTCTATTTGTTTTTTCTTCTTCCCAGCTATAACATAGTTTAATTCCAGGAAAATATTTGGTATAAATAACTTGCAGGCTTATTTATGACATGGAAATTTTTATATTTTTTTTATTTCTAAGCAAGAAATTATAAATTAAGGTTTGTCAGGATTCTGGATAAATGTTGTTAAGGACTCGTTAATAAGATAGAGATTGTTTACATTGTGTCACTTATCCCTTTAAATACAATTATAAATATGCTACCACACATCACATGATTTATATTTGTTTTCAGAATCTCATGCTAACTATTATGCTTCATTAGCAGAAGTAACAGGAGGAAAAAATAACTAAAGAAACATAAAACACAGAAGCAGAGCTTAACAATTTTCACCTGTTGAAGCAAAATTACCCCGAACACACAGAACCACAGAAATGCTGAGGTTGGAAAGTACCTTCAGAGACTGTTTAGTCCAGCCCACCTGCTCAGAACAGGGTCATCTACAGTAGGCTGGTCAGGGCCTTATCCAGTTGGGTTTTGAATATCTCTTAGGATGGAAACTGCACAAGCTCTTCGGTAACCTGCTCCAGTGTCTGACCACCCTTACAGTTAAAAAAGTTGGGTCTGTTTTTTTTTTTTTTTCTTATGTTTAAACAGAATTTCCTGTATTTAAGTTTGTGTCTGTTGTCTCCTGCCCTGTAACTAAATACCAACAAGAAGAGTCTGGCTCCATCTTCTTTACTCCCTGTAAATTCCAATGATAATGTGCCTCTTTTCATACTTACATTTCTATATTTCAGTCAGAACCAAGCTGGGACACAAAGATAAATCAGGAAAACAGGAGGAAAATGTAGTAACTTAATTATTCAGATTAAAAATAAAGACAATAAGAGTCATATACTGCCTGAAGATGATCAACCTCTCCTTTTCTCATTAGCTTTTTTTTCCTTCACCATCCTTGGAAATGGGAGGGGGTAAGGAATTAAAAACTCTTATGGCTCCTGTTCCATTAGTTACTCTTGCATATTATATTGTTTTAATAGCTGTCCCAATGAAGACAAGAGTCCTAAGGTACTGGGCCTTGATCAGCTAGTGGGGAAAGTCAGCTTCCACCTACCTGACATTGCACCATAAATAATTTGCACTGGGTGCACCAATACACAAATTACATTGGAATTGCTTCTCTGTGTGTCTGTTTATGTAATTACTTTCATGTACAGCACTCAAGAGGTGCCTTTATTTGCTGTTCTTCAAAAAAAAAAATTATTGGGCTGAAATGAAAGCTAAGGAAAGGAGTGATGAGACAGGTAGCACGGAGAAGATGGTTATTCCTGATGAAGCTTGGCTTACACATAATTTTTATTGCTGTAGAAGGAAGTAGAAAACAAAAATAAAAATAGTGTAGCACATCTATAAAGAGTCATTGATGGAGATTAAAAATGGCAAAACTCTACAATTCCTGTCAGGATGGCAGGGAAGTATTAGCAGGGTGTAGTCTTGACTATTTAGCTTGGGAGAAAGGAATTGCATACTGGTTTATCGACATGTCCCTAAAATCATCTGTTTTCCAGCAGCCTGAAGAAAAGAGATAAATGAAGAATGTTTCATTGCATTTAAAAGAAAGTAGCAATGCAGTTTTCTTGCCTGAATAGAAAAGATAGAAAAGGTTGTTGTATCCTCCCTCCCGTATTTGAGCCAGTTTGTGTATCTTGTTCCTGTACTGAACTGTACAACGCAGACACTCATTCTGTGGTGAAGTATTATGCCCCAACTACAGCCTGTTCTAAGATATGAACTCCTAGGAGAGGTTTTTGTTACTGCTTTCAAATACCTGACCTTGAATTTTATACTGCTGAACTTTCACCTTATCTTTTTTATGTTTTAAATCATTTCTGTTTCAGCAATTATCCTGAAACAGGTATTACCAACTAAATTCATTGGCACACGCATATTTATTCATCCATCTCACTGACTAAAATATTTAAAAAGCTCTAGTTTAATACAGAGTGCTGGGAAACTCTGTAACCTTTCTACCTCTTGGTTATTTCTTTTTCCAGCACATCCCAGAAATACTGAAGTTTCTTTAATCATTTTCCCATCCTTTCTCTAAAGCCTCCACTAAATCACAGTTCTCCAACTTCACTTCCCTCGTGACACCCTCTTCTTTGAATCTATGCAAATTTAGAGATTACGTTTGCCTGCTATCACATTCAGCACTATTTTTATTAGTGGTATTTCTTCTGGAATTTTTATCTTTAGAAGATAAAGTCTACCATAATAAGGAGTGCTCTCAGGGCTATTAGTATTTCTTTTAATGTTTCAGTTTTCTGTCACAAATAGGAGTTTATAGAATATTTCTACAACTATACTTCTTTACTACCCTTCCCCAAAGAGATTTAAAACTGCCTTCTGTTTTATTCATGCTATGTGTTTGGGTTTTATTAATGCTTAATATGTCATAAGAGCCTACTACTTTTACCTTCACTTCTCTCTTCCCTGAACAGGATATACATATTGCTACTCTATTTCATTCCTGTTTATTTATTTGTTTGTTTATTTCTTTATTTATTCCATTCATCTATTATCCTCTAAAGTGTCTGAGTGCAGTATTTACAAATGGTAATTCAGATTTCAACATTTTGTTGTCTAGGTACACAGGCAGAAGAGAGAATGTAGCTGCTGTTCCCTTTCCCCAGTGATGAAGATCTTAAATCACTGAAGTCTTAAATGCCCTGCCCACACCTCCCTCTTTGCCTGTGCTCCCTTTAAACTCTGACTGGTTGATAGCTTTGAATGGATGTTACAAGTCTTCTGTAAAGTATTGTATTCTGGTAAATATACCAGAACAACTGCTTCATAGGATTACTGGGCAGCTCCCTGAACAGTGAAGGGTATATCTGTAGATTTTTCCCGAAGCTTAACTCAGTGAACAATAATATGATTATGGATAAAGGATAACACGTCTTTCAATTCACTTTATTGCTCTGTTCATAGGCTTCAAATTTCATAGGGGCACAATGGACACCTTGACAAATATCACACACTATGAGCCCTTATCAAAAACTGTATTCTAAAGAAATTTGAGCTGTTATGTAGTAACACTAAGCAGTACGGTTTCCAAACACACAGTTTAAGGAGGCTACCAATTTCAGTCCTGCTATTACCTTAGCTTCAAATCTACATAAAGCCAGCTTGTATCTTGCCTTTCTACAATCAGTTAAGTTCCTTCACAAAGTAAAATTAAAGTTGCTTTAGTAGAGGGTTATTACAATAAAGAAAAACCTATTTTTTCCATTATTACATTGCTAAAATGATTTTGATATTGTTAATAGTGACATAGTGTGTCAAAACAAAGTACACCGCAGTGCACTTTAGAAAAGAAACCAGGCCTGCATTTTTTGTGTGATTATTTTGTGGTTTTATTTCACATACCAGTACCATGATAGAAATCAATGCCTAAGCAGACAGTCTTTCCCATCTGTGAAACAAGAAGTTATCAGAGAAGTTATGTTTGCTTTACAGGAACAATCTTAGGACAACATGTCACCAGAATGAATATAAGTTAATAATGGGTGTCAATGATAAGAACAAAGCAAAACTTTGAGGAAAAAGTATGAAAATATACCAACAAATGAATTATTTTGAAAAAACTACGGAGCTATTTCTAAGACTTTTTTCCTTGGCTGATATTGGAAGCCTCAGGAGGACAGCTATGGCTCACTCATTCAAGGTTTTATTTGAAGGAATGTACTGTTGGGTTTTTTGAAGGTTTTTTGTTTTTTTTTTCTAAGATTAACAACCAACCACCTAATTAAAAAGACAGGCCACATAGTCAGGCCTTCTTGTATATTCCCTTGTACATTGAAAAAACTTGTGCTGTAGATTTCTTAACTGGTAATTAAAGTATTGTCAGGTGCAAATCCAGAGAGCTTAAAATCTTCACATTTCAATGTTCCTTTCCCGCCCACCACCCCAGGTTGGCACTCAACTTTCAGCAGCATCCACACAGGAGGTTCAGGGATTACACAGAATTCTGGACCAACAAAACAGCAACATTGTAGACTTTCAGTGGTTCTGTGCAAACTAGATAAAACTGGCTGCAAACAAGAAAATGCTTTGATGAAACAATGGCTAGGATAGGAAGATGCAATTTTGTTGCTGCTCTGCATGCTGAAACCAAGCCCTAGGGTATAAAATTCTGAGTGTCAATGAATACTGAAGTTAAGGGATTTCTGCCAATTCATACCAGTTTAGAATCTGGCCTAAAATGCAGTCACATACCTGTTTGCTTAACGCCGCATTTGGATCATGTTATACTTCAAATAAAGGCTTTATTTTTTTTTTTTGCCTTTTTTTTTTTTTCAAATCTGCATGTATTTTTTTTCATACAAAATATTTGCCAAAAAATTTTGGGAATATGTCTGCCAATATATTTGCCTCAGCAAAATTTTCATGTTGTTGATATATGTCCCCAAACTATACCTACCTGCTAACACTAGACAATTAGAACTGCAAGGCCAACTTGTTCCCTTTTTGAAAGCCTAAATTATGCAGATGCTTTGTCTGACGGGGCAACCTGCACTGCTGTTGGAATCATGGTCTGCTGATCTTGCTCTGATTCTGCCTGCCTACAAAATCAACACTTTTGTTTAAACTGGCAGCCTAAGGTTGCACAGGATGCTACAGACCTCTTAGCTCCTCCAATTCCCGTAGCAGTAGCGCTGTGAAATCCCACGCAAGCCAGAGCTGTTGTGCTGCTAGAAGCTGCACAAACAAACCTCTAAGCAAGACTGATCCTTTTTCCACGCACCTTGAATGGAAGCTGAATGGCAACACAGAGAATAGCAGCACTCATCCGTAAGTGAAAAAGAGAAGCATGATTAAAGGAAACATATTTAACAACAGACTCGTTCTGTCACCTTTCTACCCCTGCAAGACATCAGTGTTTTGTAGGCACAGTGGCAGAGATTGCAAACTGACAAATCTGTATTTGCATCTGGTGTCTGAGCAGAGAGGTTTTGCCTGAGAACAGTTTTTCAGTTTCTTCACGGATCACTTAGCTGAGATCCAGCCTGAACCGACAGCTCTGTTGTTAGCAGAGTCATCCCTGGAGGGACAAGCATGGCTGTTCCTTTCTTGAGGTTTTGGTGATGTCATTCTGGTTGCAGGTACTGACACCTATTCAGACTATGGCATGTATGGCAGAGCTAGGGCCTCGTTGCATAGAGAGACCAGTTGAGTTCCAGTATACCCACTTCTGAGTATTTTTAACAATATTAAAGATTTTTTTTCTAAAACAAAGCAAAACAATAACAAAAAAACAATCAACTTATTACCTTCAATGTTCTCCTATACACTGTTCTGGCAGAGAGGGGGGGAAGCTTTTGAGGACAGAGAGGGAAATAGCCGATAACTGATGGTTTATAAGGAAAAATGTAAGTAATCTCAGGGGGGGAGTAGGTGAAAAGGGCAAGGCAGAGTGATAAATCTCCAAGACCTTGTAGCAGAGCTCCTCTGTAGTACTACTATAATTTGCTCCTCCTGCTGAGGTGCAACTGAAGGTAAAAGATGCTTTTTGATCAGGTAATTGGGTTCAGAGAACACCCAGTCATGAATATATAATTATTTATTGTGGTTTTGTCTGCCTACAGCCCTTGAGGAAAGGAATCTGGCTTAAATGTGCCATTATATATGAATTGTGCATTTTGGATGCCCCCCCCTGGTGCTGTTGCTGAATATTCCTGACCACAGGCCAACAGGTAGCGTTTCCTCGGGGAGGGTGCAGAGCACCAGTGGGAGGTCTTTACAAGGTATAGATTAAAAAGAGGATGTAGATTAAACACAGTGAGGGTTCAAGCTGAGCAGAAGTAACTCAGTTGCCCTTGCTCTGTGCTGAAGCAGCAAAGATTTCTCCTCAGCCCACACTGACAGTTTTCTGTCTCTCAGACCATGGGATATGCAGCTTTTACAAAGATCTGCAATTATCTTTTGGGAACTAGTGTGAACATCTAAATATAGGCATCTGAAAGAGCTGAGTTCACATGTGGTCCTTGCATAGTCAAGTCTGGCTCTGTCATTAAAGTTCTGCTTGATAAAAGTACGTAAAGACCCTTTCTTTTCTAGCAACACACTGTTGAACCTTAAAAACCAGTAATGCCTTTACACATTTTAGCTGTTTTTAAAACAAAACTGAGCAGTCCCACATTAATATTAAGAATGGTCGAAGCACATTAGCCCAAACCAGGTTTTTTATTGTTTTGCACTCTAATAAATGACATGGTTTTATGTGGATTTAAATGCCATGATTTAAGAATTTCTCTAAAGCACATATCTTTACGGTTCATGTAAGGCAGGTTTTAAACAGAATCTTTGTGGCTTTATGAAGTTATTGGAACATTCAAAACTCAGTATACAGGCAGGAGAGATTACTCATAAAATAAGATTATCTGCATAAAGATCTGTCTTTGACTGAAATGTGTACTGTTTAAATAACACCTTTGGGCTAAATCCTTTTTGTCATGCTGTGAAACTATCTTCCAGGAAGAAATAAATGTGAAAGTAAGTTGGAAGATAATAACTCTGTACATGCTGGACAGCTTTTCCAGTATTTTTCTGATGAGCATGGAGTTTATCCTTAGGGACTTGTGCAGGCTCTGCTGCCAAGGCATCTTACGATGCAATGTCACAGTGTAAACTAACTTTGGCCCCCAGCCCAGAACAAGTGAAGGGTTACGAGATTAACGATGGCTCTCATATCCCTGCCCATGGAAGAGAGGCTTCCTTAAAGCAGAGTTGCTTCTTCTTGCAAAGGAAAGTAGGAAGGGATGTATGTCCCTTTTTTTCTAGGAAGGCACAAGATTGTTACTGCAAACTAAAGAACATAGAGTCCAAAATTATTTACAAACTGCAAATTTCTTACTTCTCAATGTCCTATGAAAGTATCGTCTCTGAAAACTGAGCACTACAGGAAATATCGCTTGTAATGATGGCTTTCATGAAATCAAAAGAAAATGGGGAAGAAAAAACCCACATTTGCTTCACACACTTCTAGACAGATGCCCTAACAATAGCACAAGCAATAGCAAAGGATTAATTATTTCCTTACCTTTCCTTTAGCATCCTCAGGTACAAATGCATTTTATTGGGTAATTGTACTTGGTTCTTTTTTTCAGGCTGAGACCTATGATAAGTAAATATCAGGCTGATCATTGATTTTCCTGTTCACTCTGCTTCCCTCACCTTTCCTTTTCACTCCTACATTTCTATGTTGGAGAAGCCTTCTATCTTCATTTTGGTGATGAAAAAATGAATCCCTTTGTGTTTGCTTTTTACTAAAATCCTTGATTTTCTATTGAGAAAAGAATGGATGAAGAAATGTGTGCCATCTCTGTGTAGTAGCCTCTATTTAATTGTCCAAATTCAAAAAATTTAATGACCAGAATTTACATCTGGAAGTCACTCGTTTCTAATGTATTTGTATAGTGAAATAGATATCTCCTAATCTATTTTATCAGACAGTCTTACGGCAGCTACTTACTTAATCATTATTTATTCTTTCTATCGTGTGTCAAGAGTGTTCTAATTTTATTTTACAATTAATCACTCCACATGGACATAGAGGTTAATAGTTCTTAAGAACCTGACTGAAAACATGAGCAAATGCAATGCAGAGTGTTGTCACATTTTTGAAGGGATCTTGGAATTAACTTAGAAAAAAAAAGCCCAACCGAAAAAGTATGATGATAGCTGACTGTGAGTTTTTCCAGACCAATGAAATTATTAATGCAACATGTTGGTGGATGAAAAAAAAAAATAGTATGACAGATAATTCAGTAACAAAATATGTGTTAATATATACCACTGTATTCATAAATTTTAATAGAACTATTTATCACAGCAAGAACTGTTAAGAAATTCTGTAGGCTTTCTGCCACTGTGGTAAGATGAATGATGAATCTGATGCAACGCAGGGTTTTTTAATAATTTATTGGGTCATGAGTTATGGTTTTATTCAATTGAAAATTATTAGATGGGTTTGCCCCAGGCAGTGAGCATGGTATATGAAAAAGGAAAATAGATTAAGCAAACACTCGATGAGTTTAATCATTTCAAACAGGGCAGCGGATAAAGGCACTGACAGATTTGTCATTAATTCAGCAGACGTTTTTACCTCCACACAACATAATCACAAGATGGGAGTTGTCAGTGAAGCCCTGGAAGTGTGATGTTCATAATGAATAGTCTGCATAATCTATTATTTTCACACAAATTATTTATTTTCTCCATGAAAGAGGACAAGAGATGGAACAGAGGGCAGAAGGTCTCTTTCAGGAATGGTAGCATAAAAATATTTTTCTTCATCCCAAATTCTGATATCTCTTTCTGATTAAATAGTGCCATTCAACATAATGGTACCTGGTGGTGATCTTCCCTGATAGAAAATGGAACAAATCACTCCTGCTGTGGTTTGTCTGCATTCTGATGATGCCTTCACCACAAAGATCATTCATCAAATTTTTATCAAGAACCACTATCATTGGCCTCCCACCCAAAGCTCTACGTATGAGATGCAGCCAAATCCATTTTGCTATAACAAATGTTAAGCTTTGAGAACAGAGAGAGGATCTCAACAATAGTAGAATAAGCTGTATGCCATACATAGAATTATGATCTTTCAGAAAAAATAAGTGTAGGCAGAGGTCAAGGTGATAAATCTTTTACATTAAATGTTTGATCTTGACATCTACAAACAATTTAGAAACTCCCTATAAATCACTACTAAAATATGAAGTTAGCTGGCAAACTCTCTGTTTTCCAAGACAGTACTTTAAATACAGAAAGTTGCTATTTTCTTTAAATCTTATTGTCACATAGTATATAAAATATAATTTTATTTATCTAATGATTATAGAGGACTATAGCATAAAGTAATCAAGCAATCCAATTCTGCAATGAAATGAAAACCATTTCTATTATTATGGCTGTTATGAGAAAAATAGCAGTCAGAAAACTAGAGTAGGAATCTTTAGAGTGCGAGAGGGTAGTGTACTTATAATTTACACTCACTTTGACATTACACTCTAAATTCCATAAGAAAAAGGCATTGTCAAGATTGCAAAGTCAATCCCAGACAATTTGGAAATGCCAAAATGAAGATGAATGCTCACTTCCACATGTGCAATTTCAGTTCCACAGTCTGAGGAGCTAGAAATCAGTGTAACTTCATCAGAGGTGCCAAAGAGCCATAATACTTCATAACACTTGAACAGCTTGTCAGAAGTTTTTAATTATTTGTTCTCAGAAACCATTTCTACAAAATCTCCTCTGTATTCAAGATAAATATTGAAATGTTTAATGTGTCCAGTGGCTACAGAGTACACATGTTTTCAGTAGTGTATGAATCTACCAGACATCATCTTCTCTATTCTACAGGTATAAATTTCCAGGTGAACATTTTGATGTCAATATCAGCATATGGGAACTTAAAAACTTTGAGTACATGGATTTATTTTGATAATTTGCTGTATTCATTTATGTCTATGCCACTTGACATCATAGAACTACTTTTTCAACAGTAGGTGAAACAACCATGGGTCTCTCCAGTATTTCATTTTCTGTTTCTCTTGATCATTCCTCCAGTCATAAAAATGCTGAGCATTGCCACCAATTTCATTTGTAGCTAGAACCGTTCAACACTTAATAAATAATAATTTTTAAACACAGGTATCTGAAAGTGCTTTTCTAGAAAGAGGCAAACACACTGTTCATGAAACAATAGTTTCCCTTTCACAGTTTCTCTGGGGTGAAACAAGGAGTGTTTGATGGAGCCAGAGTTAATATTAAGTTCTCCTTAGCACTGCATAGCTACCAAAAAAGCAAATTACAGAATCTTTTTTCCTCAGTTTCCTGTGGGAACTTCCAACAGCTTTGCCAATACATCATTGTATGGACAGGTCTGATATTTTCTGGATAGTGATTAATTTCATGGGTTTCAACTTAGCATCCAGACAACCTGAGTTTGTTACAGAAACAGAAATTCTATGGACCAGGATGTAGGAACTGGATCACACTTATGACAGGGGATAAATGTGGATCATCTCTGTGGCCAGAAAAATATACTTCATTTTCTTTTAGAGAATGCCATTGATGAATCTCCAATCCTGATTAAGTGCCCTCTTCATAAGCAAAGAGGAGCAGAAGATTGTTAATAGGTCATCCTAGACTAACCTTTATGTGTGGTAGATATTCTGTTTATCTGCAGTATGGTTATCACTATTTCAATACGTACTTTTCCCATGGGAAATGTTTATAGCTTATAAGCTTTCAAATTTTGCTTGAATATTTTAATTTGTCTCTTTTTTCGGTATGGTCAAATAAAGGTTAAATTATTAACTACTCTCCTCTCCCCCTCCCACGGGACTAGATGGTAGCTTAGAAAGATCTATGATGTAGCATTTGAGCCTCTTTGAGTCTTTAAACTACAGTCTACCTTTCTTTCTGAAGTGCTGTAATAAAAATGGCAAGGAATTTGCAGGGGGAAGATAAGTGAGTCAGAGGAAAGGACAATGTCACTGTGTATGGATGTAAAGGTTTCCATACTCTAACCTCAGAATTGTTAATGAATATTTCAAGAGCATGTTAGCTACTTAATGACTCTATAAATCATATCTTTCATTCCACATCAACAGCAGTTCCTGCAAGACTGCGTGGGTATTCAGAAAGGGAACATACCTGCCATAATGAGAAAAAACATCAGTATTTGTCTAAATTAAAGCAGCTCTGGAGAAAAGATGTATACTTATAACCTCCTGGAGAAGAAACTATAGTAACAATGACAATAACAACAACATAATGGTAATTACAGCAAGGACTATATGCAAGTTCTATTCAGAACATAAAACTTTCTTATTTTCTCTTCTTGCTCTATTTCTTTTGATGCTTTTACTTTACTATAAAAGAGTGTTTTCAGAATAACGTTTTCATATCAGTATAAATTTGTGCTAATTTTTTGCAATATCTGATGATATTTTAATTTCATATGAAACCGTGCAAATGTTAGGCTTCATTCTTCTACCATTTTTTGTGTGTGTGTTATTTTAAATCTACTTATTTTTGGCTAAAGAAGGAAGGAGGGGAAAAGTGCAAAAAAGCCCAGAGCTGATAAGTAGGGGAGTTAGGATAGAATGCAACGTGGCAGCTTAAGTTCTCTGCTGCTGTGTGTATAAAGTAAAATGGTCATTAAAGTTATGCAGTAAGGAGACTTGCATAAAATAATTAAATGAACCCTAAGGATGCCTGTCAAACTGTCATATATTCACGAGCAAGGAAGTCACAGAGTAAAGCTATCAGTCAGGGTGTGACATTCGAAAATCCTTCAAAAAGTGTTAAGCATTCAAAACTCTGCTAGTAATAAACCTGGCAACTGTAAGATAAGCTGGCCTGCCACAGCCTCAGGATTGTTTTGCAAATGACACTGCAATATGACTCAGTAGCCTTACATTTGGCAGAACCTAGTTCATTTTTCTTATTTGTTCAAGGAAGAATCCAGGACATGCTTTACTCTTCCCTGCAGCAAGCATGCTTATTTTCCAATTTGTAAATAAACTAATATTGGCTTTTGGTGAACTGCAGTACGTATTGACCAGTCTGTGTAAATCAACTTAAGAGACATGTAGGCTATGGTAATTTACATCAGGTAAAGATTTATCTGACACTTTTTTTTCCCCTTTCTTTTCTGGACAAATGAATGTATAGCTAACAGCTATATGAGATGGTTTTGCTATTGGTGCTGGATGCTTTATTTTAGGAAAACAAGTTCTCACTGGAATTACGGTCACTTGTAGTAATTACCTTAAACAGAGAGCTAATAATGATCACAAGATGGTCATTGACTAATCTGTCATATTTTCACAGTAGTTTCTAAAGCGTCTAATAACAGTAGTATCTTTGTGACAACTGTGCAATTTAGAATTCTTAAATGCATTCAGAAAACTACTGATCCTCGCTCTTCTTAAAGTTATATATATATCTAGTAAGTAGCTTTGGTTTTTTGTTTTCTTCTTCCATCTTTCATTTCTTTTCTTCCTTCTTTCTTTTTCTTCCTTCATCTTTTTCCTCTTTGTTTTCCTTTTTTTCTTCTTTCTGTCATTTCCTTTTTTCTTCTCTTCCTTTTCTCTTTCCTTCCTTCTTTCCTTTTACCCTTCTTTTCCTCTGTCTTTCTCTTTCTTTCTCTTCCTCTCTCTTTCTCTCTTTGTTCTTTGTTCCTCTCCATATGTCCCTCCTTCTCTTTTCCATTTCCTTTTCTTGCCCTATCTTTTTTTTTGCATTTGTTAGATTTACTAATTTCTGAAGCCTTTTAAAAGAAATATGTTGTACATTATGCCCTGGGGGAAGGGGGGTGGGGAGTGGGGGGGGTGGTTGTAAATGCTTCCAATTTGAAAGAATCATAGAATTATTTGAGTTGGAAGGGACTTTAAAGATCATCTAGTTCCAACCCCCCTGCCATGGACAGGGACACCCTGAGGTTGCTCAAAGCCCTATCTAACCTAGTCTTGAACACATCCAGTCTTGGAGCATCTACAACATCCCTGGGCAACGTGTTCCATTGTCTCATCATCCTCATAGTGAAAAACTTCCTAATTTCTAATTTAAATCTATCCTCTTCCAGTTTGAATCCATCTTTCTAATAATAAATTTAAAAGGAGGAACTTGTAGAAGACAAAAGTCCTTTGGATATTTGAAGAAAACCAAAGGCCAATTCATGCAAAGACAATTTGCCTCAGACTTTATAAATCTAGAAGATAAAAGGTCAGTGTCTGAGTTAGAACCAGTTGTCTAAAAGAGAGAAAAAATCCAGAAGATGTTTATTTCTTTCCCCTGTGTATGAAAAAGCCTTGGATAAGTAGTATAGATTCAGCTGTCTCTATATAATGTAGACATCTGAAGTTGGGTGATTTAAAACACACCTTTTGCACTCCTTTGTGTTCAATGGTGTCGCGATCCGCAACAAATGGGTTAAGACAGTAATTAAATCCATGTTCCTTTCTCATCCTTAGGCAGATATTTCCTTACTCTAGTTATATCTAACACCATGTGATGGATTTTCTTCAGTCTTAGCTTCTCATCATTTGCGATGTCTTTAACTTTGAGAGATCCTTTATTAAAGAAGTTGTATAATTTAATCAATCATTGACATTTAAGTAATGAAAATGTATAACACCCTTTATATAAAACCCTCAATAATCTCTGATTAGTGGATTTGTTTTTTCCTGCTGACAAGTGTAAACATAGTAATTCAAGCATAAAGAACTTTTTGAAAATACTGATAGTCACATTTTTAGTAAATAGTTTGAGTTAATACTTATAGTCCCAAATTTATTGTGCCCTTCTTCAGAAATTCATGTTTGAGGGACCCAACAATTAAAGGTCACTTCCAAAAATTGGGACCCCAGTGAATGTCCAAGATGACCACAGTGCTGCGTCAAAGCAAATGTTAGAATCCAGATCTCTCAGCTACCAGAAAATTGGAGCATTGATGCACAGGTTGCACAGTGCAAAGTGTATCTGCTTTCATGTCTTGCAAAGTGAACCTCTTAGAAGTGAGCTAAATCAATTAAACATATTAATACCACTGCATAGTCTGTGTAGTTTTTTATGATATTTGCATAAATATTTCTTCCTAAACATACATATATCACAGGGAAGGGCAGTTCTATTAAAATATCTGTGAAATATCAGGTAAATACATTGGTGACAGGTGCATTTAATTTTTATCTATTACTACATAATTCTAGAACACTTTGTGACATGAAAGGATGAAAGTGACCTAACACTAGCAGTCCAGTGTTTCCACCCATGATGTTGTATTTACTACTGAGTTAGAAAAGTGATCACCATCACTCCTCTATCTTTCTTTGTGAAAATATTTTGGCCTTCTAACACTGACATTACTACTTGAAAAAGGTAGTAAATTCTTTTCTGAAACTCTACATCTCATATCCACAGAAATTCGACTATTTCTATATCAGCAGTGTTTGAGGTAAGCCGTTTGCATTCCTTTGCAATTAAAATCTGGGGTTTAATTCATAGTGATCTCCCTAGGGGTTTTTAATGTCTATTATCACTATAAATCCATGTTTCATAGTCAGTAAACAAGACCTGCATTGTTTTCTTGCTGGAATCATCACTTCTGGAGAATGAGTTTTCAGTTTGTTGTAATCCTTTTAGCCTGTGGCTATTTTCCCTCAGTCATTATAATTCTAACTTAAGTTTACTTTGAGTAGTTATTTATGCACATGTATCTTTGTAGTCCAATCCATTTCCACACCATTTTTCGCCAGCAGTCAAGCTTAGCTAGTACAAAACAATGAAAAAGTTGTTGCTTTAAGCACTGGTGAGTTTTCTATTACATCCCTCATTAAAATAGAATTAAAAATAGATAACATTATAGGTATGTCTGCTGGTATATTCAAAGCCCTACAACTATATTTTTCAAACAAACTGGCAATTCCTTATTTCCTTAGCTGTCACTGGTTGTCTGAATTTTTAAGGCATGATAGCACCTGACTTCAGCAGCCACCTTTTTTTATAATTTAATTTGTATGTTCAATGTATAAACTGGCTTTACAGAATAGCTATGAAGAAGCAAATCAACTACCTGAACAAACTCTATGCTCTGCTATGAGATGATGATCTGCTTTTTAAGTTGTCTACATATTTATAACCTGCCTTTTGGTCAAATTCCAAAAAATTGCAACACTGAAATAAAAAGCCAACTCAAATTCCTTTTAAGCTTGGGTAATGAATTGACTTGAATTGTCACTTAGCCCCTTAATTCTGTAACATACGCTCGCTCAGTTTCTTTGTTTAGTTTGTGTGTGATTGTGATGCTAAACAACAGCTTAAAATCTGATGGCTATGTTGTCTCCAGAGCAGGAGGAAGGGTACCCTGGCAGGAGTGGGATTCTACCCTGCAAACACCAAAGAGAGTTTGGTAATCTCAAAAGGTACAGGGCTGGGCTTTAAAATAATCTCCAAATCTGGAGCGGGATTGCAAAGCCCAGAAAACATGTATGAAACAACTAAAATGTTAGCTTTATTGTGCAAAATGTACGTGAAATAATAAGGCTAATGAAACCAGAGAAACAGGCAAAGGCACTCAGAGTGGTGCAGCCTCAGTAATGGATTCAGAGCTTCAGGTTTTTTAAATACTGAGGCTAATGTAGTATCTCGGACTTCATCATTTAAAAAAAAAATAAAAGGCAAATAAGTATTTTTGCAAGCACATTTTTTTTTTTCCTCAGGTAAAGTCAACACATTAAGTATTTAGATCAAAATAATTCTCTGCTTAGTCCCTACTCGTTCAGACTAAAGCCAGCAGTAATAAAAGACATTAAGAGAAGATATGCTTTAGATTTCTTTCATTAAAATTTCCATTACAATCTGGTTCTATCGCTTCTATTTTTTTCATTTTATTACAATTTCTTCTCTATGTATTTCTTCTCTTTCCCTCACTTCATATTTTTTGGTATGTTTCTTTCACTAGACTCCCTCCATGCTCCCCCACCCCACTCTACCTCCTCTCTCTTTTTCTTTATCACTGTCTTTTTTGGAATGTCTCTCTTCATACAGCAAATGAGTTCATTTTCTCCTATTCTGAACCCAGCTAAACCCCTTGTATGTCACAGAGTAGAATGCAGCCTCCTGCACAGAGAAAATGACAAACAAAAAACTTTGGAGGCAGGAGAGTGAAAGAGGCTTTTATGTCATTATTTAAGAAGCTACATAAGTGACTTCATTTCAGAAGATTCTGCATGACTGCAATAGGCTTTTAGCTCTGTGTCTATATGCTCAGTTTGTTAGGAAATTAAGCCAGTCTTTTAGAAGACATATATTTAGTTATTTATTTATTATATGGTGGGTCGGGTTATAACATTAATATTTTACCATCATTCTTCATTATCACCATTTTCTTGAAATTGAATTGCTGCTTTGATATAAAAGTGTTTTGAACTTTTGTATCCCCTTCAGCTTCTAAACTCAAAGTTATTGCAAAGTGATTGTTTTACTAACATTTATTCTTGAAGGATTCAAAACATTTTATACATGTACATACTTCATCATACTTCCAAGTGAAAAACTTGGAGTTCAATAAGGAAACATGAAATTAAAGTGATGACACTTTCAAACCTCTCTTGTAATTACTACCGCTTCGAAATTTATACTATTGTAGACTTTTGGGATTTCTGAGAGCATTTGCTTGGAGGTCATACAGAAAGGAAGGCTGCTATTTAGATGTGAGGTCTGTGAGAAGACAGGAAGAGGTGGATTACTTCACCGTCCGTGTACATACTAACCAGCAGAAGTGATGTCCATGGCAGTACTCCAGGTGGGGTGTCACAAGAGCAGAGTAGAGAATCGCCTCCCTTGACCTTCTGGTCACACTGCTTTTGATGCAGCCAAGGATATGGTTGGGTTTCTGGGCTGCAAATGCACATTCCTGGACCGCGTGAGCTTCTTGTCAGCCAACACCCCCAAGTCTTTCTCCACTAGGCTGCTCTCAATCCACTCTTCATCCAGTCTGTATATGTGCTTGGGATTGCTCCCACCCAGATGCAGGACCTTGCACCTGGCCCTGTTGAACTTCATAAGGTTTGCACAGGCCCACCTTTCAAGCCTGTCAAGGTCCCTCTGGATGACATCTTTTCCATATAGCATGTTGAATGCACCACAGAGCTCCATGTCATCTACAGACTTGCTGAGGGTGCTCTTGATCCCACTGTCCATGTCACTAACAGATATGTTAAATAGCACCGGTTCCAATACCAGCCCCTGAGGAGTGCCACTCGTCACTGCTCTCCACTTGGACATTGAGCTGTTGACCACTCAGAACATAGCATGTAATGCAACATAATGTAACATAACATTATAACATAACATACCACTCAAGAGATGTAATTTACAGTAGCTAAATTGGGTCTTTCAGTTGGAGAAACCTGAACATATATGACTGCTTTCAGTAGTATTTTAAATAACCAAGACAACAGGAAAAAACCCAAATCAGCATTTTCCTTGCCAGAAAAGCCCCCAAAGACCCTGAACAGTAATTTCTGCAATCTTTAAAAAGTTACTTATGCTTACTAGGAAACTGTCCTGGGAGATAGTAACCTTTACATATTTGAGGCTGTCTGTCTAGAGAGACTTTAAAGTTTTACACAATCTAATAACTATTTGAAGATTTTTGGACAAGAAACCATGACTTTTACCAGCTTTGGAGAAGTGAAAATGATCTGCAAAGTCAAATTTACCCAGTGGGCTTAAAGAATCCTGATTGTGAAATTTGCTGGTACTGAACCATGGGAGTGGTTCAGTTCTTTGTTACTGAACGTGTAACAAAGCATGTCCTGAAGAAAAGTAGTTCTTGTCTATCACATAGCAAATTTGCTTTCTGAAGGTATAAAATGAATAAAAAAGCCAATTTTCACACAGGCAGTGGACACACAGGGAAAAAAACTCTGGAATGTCACTGGTAGTATATACTGGGAAATAAACATGGAAGTTAATAACTATTTTAAGATTTAAAAATAGAAATCTTCAAAAGGCAAGGAAAGGAAAGAACAAAAAAGGAAAACTATTTACGCAACCAAGAAAATCTTAGTCTTGTTTTTAAATAAGTGTAAAGATCCAGTGGATTTTAATAGTTTAAGCATCACTCTTGAAAAGAAAGGAAGAGAGGTAATAAAAAGTCAGACATACTGAGCTACCATTTCACTGTCATTGCCTTTAATGCAATATGTGGGGACAGTTAGGGACCATAATTAAGATCAAATCCTAAAATCAGTGGATTCAAAAAAATCAGGACTTACCTGATAACGCCCAAGACTGACTTAAAGTTGCCTGTCTCTCCAAGAGTTTTTATACCCTCCTCCTGTCAAGACTGCAATTCTTTTGATTATTTACCTATGACTGGGTGTCTACTCTAAAATTTCAAACCCTATCCACCCTGTCTTTTCCAATGGATAGTCTGAGCAGATGTTACTGATGTTGCCCAAGCTTAGCATATAGGTTTTGGCAGTTACTGCACAAAAAACTTCATGTTAAAAGTGTGAAAGGTCTGAACTGATTAAATGCCTCAGTTTATATTGAAAAAGAATGAACTCTGAAGAGGTAGGAATAACGTATTTTTGTGGGATGAGTGACTTTCCTATTGAAATTGTAAAGTTTTCCATATGTTACTTAAAACATTTGTTTTAAAGCAGGTATGAGAAGAGCTTTTAATGAAAGCGTAGCTTTTCCCCCAGTTCAAAGTCAAGGCAGAGCTGAGGAACTGCTCCAGTCTCAGCAGTGAAGCATTTGCAGGCCTTTCCCAGAGCTATGTAAAACATTTAGATCCATCTATAAAATCTAACTTCTTAGTTAATGAAGGTAGAATTTTTTTAAGTCAAGTCCACTAATTAGCCCTGCAGTGAGGAGAAAACGTACTCGGCTGTGTAGAATATTTTGTATAATCTATTGAAGCATTCTGTCTCCCTGCACTCAAGTGTGATTTCCACAAAACTCAGCAGAAAGGCAAGGTCTATTGTGATCACAAAACTTACACTTTGACAGTTCTAGAGAGAACAGAATGTCAACCAAACAATGAAAAAAAACCACTTCAAAATCATAGCATGACGCAGTGCAATAGAAGTGCTGCATTTTTAAAAACAACTTTCATTGAATTTGCTCATTTAGTCAACATACTGCTGGATAGACTTTCTTTCTCTAGAAGCTGAATCTACATATTTAAGCAACTGACTGTTACTACCTGCCATCCTTCTATAAAAACAATTGAACATATGTGCGCTATTCTAAAACGTTGTATCTCTTAGCAGAATGCTAAAGACATTTGGCTCATTTTGAAGCTTCCAGCAGGAGGAGAAAAATAATTACTTCTATTTAAACAATAAACACATTTACAAGAATAACATGAAAGTTTCGCAAGTTTCTGGTTACAGATGGGCTAGATCACAAATACCTTCTGTTTTTTTGTATCCATAGGGAACAAAAACACTACACACTTTTCTCTGATCCTTTATATTCTATTGTAAACTAAGTTAATTACAGAGACAAAAGTCTCAGCCACTTAGAGACAAAACCCGGGGAAGGAGTAAGGAGCTCCATGAACAATGAACTGTTTTAAATAGGTCAGCATTAGGGAGTGCTTCTGAATTCTCAAATGTGCATAAAATTCCTTTTTGAATAGAATTCTTTACTAAAGCAAAACTCTAGTGTGCCAACACCTTGTCTTGGTTTCCAGAGAAACCTAAGAGCACAGGTAAAATGCAGGAAGCATTTCAAAATCATGACATGACATACTGCAATGCAACTGTTGCATTTTTAAAAGAAGTCTTCATGGGGTATTTTCTCATATAATCACCACAGTGTTAGGTTGAACGTTTTCTTTCTCTAGAAGATGGATCTACGTATTTAAGCAAGGGGTTTTAGTTAAGCGTCACCAGGCCCAAATATATAAACACCATGCTGTTGCAATATTTTTTCCTTTCGCTGTATTCTTCAATTCAGAAAAGAAAACTTCTCAAACAACAAGGTTTTTAACTCCTTTATCTGCAAAAAGTCTTAATGAATGATTACGTTATATGTTATATGTTATGTTATATGTAGAAGAGAAGACTGAGAGGGGATCTAATTAATGTGTATAAATATTTGAGGGCTGGCTGTCATGAAGAAAGGGGCAACCTCTTTCCACTTGTGCCCTGCGATAGGACAAGGGGCAATGGATGCAAGCCAGAGCACAGGAAGTTCCACCTCAACATTAGGACGAACTTCTTTACCATGAGGGTCATAGAGCACTGGAACGGGCTGTCCAGAGAGGTTGTGGAGTCTCCTTCTCTAGAGACTTTCAAGACCCGTCTGGATGCGTTCCTGTGTAACCTGCCCTAGATTCTGTGGTCCTGCTTGGCAGGGGGGTTGGACTTGATGATCTCCAGATGTCCCTTCCAACCCCTAACATTCTGTGATTCTATGATTCTATGTTTCCAAGTTAGAAAAAAAAAAAAATTAGTTTGAATTATAAATGCATTTTTCCTTAATGTACAGTTTCTGCAAGCTTAGTAGGGTAGAAGGCAATAAACCAAATCTCCCCAAAATCTGCGTAATGATAATCTCTGCAGAAGTGGACACAAACAAGTAAATTATTTAACATTTTCCATAAACTGTGTGAACCTGCTTGTCTTCCTAACACTGAAGTCTTTTTCCTTCACCAGGTATTCAGGTGCCTTCATGGCATTATGGGATTTTATGGGTCTATTCATGACATAAATATTCCTGTAGTAACCTTAAAATCTACTTATTTTGGTGAGGAAAGTAGAGGGTGGAACTAAATCTCTGTACAGAAAAAGCATTAAATATTATATGATGTTGCATCTAATAGAATTCATTAAGATTAAAAAATAGAGTTATGAAATCCTAGTAAAACCCTCAGATTGCTGAGAAAAGCTTTCAACCTCAAAAATTTCCCATGTTTTCCTGTTTTAAGGGCTTAATTTTATAATTGATAAATAATTAGAGAACAAATATAAAAATATTATGTTTTACACCAGTTCCCATAGATTTCCATCTTAGCACCTGTTCTCTTGTGGAAAACAAGCCACAGACACAGCAGAAACATTTGGGAATCTTGTGTTCTCAGATGTGCATTCCAGATTTTTACGCTTTGATGCTCAAACAAACCATACTAACATTAATTCTGACTGATTTTTTATGGGAAGAGCACTCACATTCTTTCACTGTAAAGTGTGAATGGTGGGACAGAGACAGTTCTATGAAATGCTTGCATCCTGTCAAAGGTATCACAATCAACATGTACTAGATTTAAATTGGCAGAGCTATAAAGAGGCATATTAGCTGTTCAGATATGACCTTATCAAGCAAAGAATCAAACATAATGACAGATAAAACCTTGTCCCAGTAGGTTTTAAACTTCATTCAGTAATACAGTAATGAGCAAAACAGAAACACTTACGGAGTTAAGAGCCAGCAAATTGAGAAAAAGCCTCAGTCTTTAATCTCCTGTGTATAAACTCTGGTTTATAGATTCTCTCTCAAGAATCTAATGAAAGATACATATTAAGCTTAATTTAAGTAACCATTGTAACTGACAGAAGTTTATATTTATAGCATATTTAAAGCAAATAGCTTTCTTCTCACTGAACGCATTCATGTCTCATTCTCCAGAATATGTTTCTATAAATCTTAATTAAAACTTTTCTAATAAAGAAAAATTAAGCAGCAGAAGGCAGACATCTGGAAATCCAATGTTTCTGAAAAGAAACTAAATGAAATTAAGGCAAAAGGAACAAGACACAGCTGATTTCAGTACTTCATAAGTATTTATATTCCTTTCCCTTTAACTCTTTGCTCAGAGAGAAATCTCGTTGAAAATAAGTGCTTGTGGAACAACAATATCTGTGTATGGAAACAATGTTTGTAGAACTCAAGTCTTAACTTCTTTAGGCCCTACATTTTTAACTTCAACATCTAAATTATACGATAAAGATATACAATTCAAAGTCCTTTATAAAATCTATAAGTTTAGAATATAGATTATTACAAGTAGGTTGAGTGTATTCATTGTATTTACACACTTGCATGTACTGTACTCAGTCTTCCAAAATAAACACACAGCTGACATACTTACTTCCAATTTTCAGATAGTCAAGGTTGCATTTGTTGTTCAATAATTTGTTGTTCAATAATTTGTTGTTGTTTGGCTTTTACCATTTGTTACAATGGAAGTATTAAAAAGTCTCCATAGCTTTGAAAAGCTCCTTCTATTATGAGATATATTCTACTCTGAAATATATGAAACTGTAATTCTTCTATTCTGCAGGATATAAGAGTTCCACACATTTTTCAGGAAATAAATACAGATAACTTTATTACTTACTCAACAACTGTACCCTCTTAGTTTTCTTTTTAAATAAAGACCAGATTAACATGAAAGTTGATGAGCAATAATTGCAAATTCTGCAAAACTACCTTCTGAAACATGCCTTGACCTAGGAATTTAGACAAAGTGTTATGATAGTTAACACTGATAAAAGCCTGTAGGTCAGTGCATAAAACACTGAAAAACCCACACAAAACAGTGAAACAAACAGGTTGAAGGTCTCTCAATTTTTCTTTTCCTTTTCAGTACCCAATATATAAAGATGGCGAAGTGTATAAAAGGGTTGGCGTTTTAAAGGATAAAGTATAACTATATCGGAATAATTCACATTTTCAATATTTCCTGCCTGGATCCTGCCCAAGGGTTCTATATATTTTCCTTAAGTATCTGGAATATTCTGACATTACCTCACTGAATACCCAATGAGAGCAATAGACTTAATTAGAAAATAAGTAGACTGTTAATTGACAAACTGATTTAGAATTCTAACAAAAAAAGGCAAGACTGCAGTAAAATTGTATCCTTCAGAAGTCATAAAGTTTTAATCTTTTCAATGTTGATAAAAACTCTAATTCTTTTCAAATTAAGAAATATTTTTTGTCAGTGAGTCAGTGCTAAATAGGACACAATAAAAATGCAAATCCAACCAAAATCACACTTCATGTAGATGATATATTTTAAAATTATAAACACAGCACATATGGTATCTCCAAACTCCACATTTCTTAGCTTTCTTGTTTCACAACACTTTTGATTAAAAAAACTCAGCTAGGGAGTAAGACAATCAGTCTTTACACTATGAGATTACAAAGTCCAATCAAAGTCCAAAGTAGACTGAAAGTTTCTTGTTACCATAAATTTTATTGAAAAAAAAGTTCATGTTTACTTTGCCTTCAAAGCCCTCCTACTGAAGGTGTAGCTGTGAGGGCTGCACACAGTACTAGAAATGACACAACAAAGAATGTCCCAGCAATTTGAATAGAATGACCTGCACTGAGACAAGTGGAAGTGAAATTACCCCCAAACCAGAACATCTGAAAACCACAATTAATTTAATGTAACTTGTTGATTAACTCTTCTGAGGTCTTAGTTGCAGGGAAGCAACAAAGGAGTTTGAATTGAAGGAAAGATTTCTCTGAAGAGAAATGACATGCTCTGAGGCAGGAAGAGGACGCAAGGTGAAGTGTTCATCAATAACAGGCTGGCTATCACATTGAATAGACAGTTCATTGTGCCACAAAAAGTACAAATCACATATGAAAGGAATTTATTTAGACCTTCACCATGACAAGCATTCCATTTCTAGTGAATTATAACAAAAAAATACCACACTTCTCCTCAAGTTAAAAAAATGTGGGGATAATTTATATCTTTTTGTTTGCACTTTGTACAACAGCTTGTATCTACTCCTGCTAATCATTGCAGAGAGTAGTGTATTGCTTTCCATGTATTGCATGCTATCATGATGTGTCAGGAGTGTCTCCGTCAGAATTGCTTGAACCAGAATATCAAACATTCAAGACATTTGAGGTAGAAGTGATAACTGTTAAACCTCAATAATCATATAGCTAGTAATTCAGAGTTGTCTTATGAGATCATAATGGAACAGAAACTGTTCCAAGCAGACATACATATCCCAACATAAATAACAGACAAAGCAAAACAGGTGATATTCCCCATATGGGTTTTTGTATTAAAGAAACAAGGATGCCAGTGTTCTGATATCACTTTCTATGAGTATCCAGGAAGCTTATACTTATCCATCACCTTTCTTCTTGATGGCTAGACCACAAACCAGCCACAGATTTTACAAAGATCAAATGAGATCAACAACAGCCAGCTCAGAATTTAGTACTTAAAGTCCAGGATTTCACTGTGATTTTTGACCATGACTGCTAGAGGTCATTTCAATTTATCTACTGACTACGAAATACCACTCAATGTATAGTGCTCCTTTGAAAGCTAAAATATGAAACTGGTATGATGGCAGAGGGAGATAACAGGTCAGAGATGTACTCGAGGAATGCATTTCCAGGAAGAATGTAAATGGGTTCAAAAAAGGATTAACATTGACTTCAGATACCTAGCAGGTGCTGAGCATATGTACTCTGCATAGACACTGGAGAGAGGTATCAGTTAGGATTTCAAACTAGAAACATTACTTTATTTGGTTACAACTACTTATTCAGGATAAAAAAACAGTTTTGCTAGATTCTCTCTCCTCTGAATCATGAACACAATGTCATGAAAATAGATTTTTGCCTTACTGCTCTGATGTGAGGAGTTTGGGGTATTTTTTTGTGCGTTTTGTCACATGCAATTACAGAAAAAGCAGGTGTAATTCACTGTGGAGACAGAAAATCAAAGTTCTTGCTTCACAGAGTAGGGCAGTCAGACTGTAGTTCAATATGTAACACTGTCTTTCATGTTGATTTCTTTTCTTTCCAGTCTTCATTAAGGCTAGGTTAATTAAGACTTGTAAGGCTAGCATAAAGCATGACTTTGTAAAACCGTATTTTTGGTTTTGTCATAAGTGTAATGGGACTCAAGCAGATGGAGGAAATTTTACTTGGGTTGTCTGTGACATCCTAATACAGGACCTGAATAAAATACTGAAGTGTGTTTAAAATAAAGTAACAACATCTGCTTAAAATTATCACAGAAGACCACTTTCTTCTATGTGTATGTCAATCATCCTCAGGGATACTCTCAGTAAGAATCACTTTATCTATTGTTAATAAGTCAAAGGATTTACCTGCAGGTATCTCATAAAACCTTGTTGTACAAAACAGCATTACAAGAAGAAACAGGAATCTTGCACCAACTACACCACAATGGATATAACCGAGTGCCACTGACACTAACAACAGTGCCACCAGTGCTTCAGGATACTGTGATGCTCCTTTGGCAGACTCCTTTATAAAAAGGATCACAAAGACCACTCTTAATATCACTGGTATTTGATACACTCTGAAATAATCAATTTCTCCCTTTGGGGAGCTGTCTGAAGATTGTTTATCTACCAAGTGAAAAACAATCATACATAATGAAAATATCTGTTAAAAAAAGATCCGTATAGAACCGGATAACGGATCTAAACCAGAAGAAACTTTTTTTTTTTAAGATTAATAGTTTATTGCAGAAGTAAAAAAATATCTTCCCTTTCCACCTATCACAAAGTGGGAAGTGGGGATGGGTATAATTTACTGTATACTTCAAAAAGTGCCTCTGCCAAAAGCTTTGCAGACAGAGTACAGCACAAACTTGTGTAGTTACGAACCATCTATCACCATAGGTAGAATCAGCAGAAGGAACAATACATCAACGAATAACAGCTCAAATTCTAGAGGCAGGTCCTGAGCTTTGTACTTGGTGATGCTCCAGACAGCAGCAACAATTATATTTGGCTTTCTAACTCTAAGTCCATGCTCAGTTCTAAGATTTGCTGTAAATCCTGTCTACTAGGTACAGCATTACAGAACAGAGCCGTAAATTACCATACTCTCTTGCCTTCGTGCTTTAAGATTTACAGGGAAGATAAATACATTTTAGGTGCACTTCCCAAATCCTTTTCTGAAGAGGGAAAGTCCTTCATGGATGAGTCCTGAAGTACTAAAATGGCATCTTTATTAAAGGCTTGGTTCATCAGTGACTTTGATGGGTCTGATTAGTGTAATAACATAACAGAGCTTTGCTAGTTTACCTGGAGTATCTGACCTATATCTATTTCAGAACCCACTACTCAAGAGACTATCCAATCAAATAAAACAGCTTTAACATGTGCTGTGTCTTTTAGTCCAAGGAAATTAACGGGATCACTTGGAGCTGAAATATGTGCAAGGTAACGAAAGTATATTTTTCAAGTCAAATGATAGGATTTCACTGTCCTGCAGAAGTGTCAGAGGCAGCAAAGACAGGCTTGCCTGACTTAACAAGTGAGCTCCTAAGTCAACTTTCTGATGACTGATTGTGGGCACAGACAAAGCAGTAATGACAGAAAGCCAACCTCCAAATAATCCTTTCGTGGCTGCAGAGTATTGTGCAAACATTTAGGAAAAGAAATATGACAAAATCATATTAAGGATAATAAATATGCTTTCATTCCACTTCACAGTTGATAAATTATTAACAGCTTAACTTTTCTAGACAATGTGCCTGTGCAGGGAAGCTTCACTAGTTTTCAAGACCCTGTGGACTCACTTCCTGGCAGAGGCCTCTGGTTGCCATCCCCTGGTAGCCAAGAGCCATAACTCAACAGGATAACTGTCACAGCAGAGGACTAAAGGACGCTTTAAAATATGTCATTAATTAATGAGTCCATGTGTGGCACAGTAAAAGCAGTCGGTGAACTGACTGGAGGAAGAAGAATTGATCTGAATTGATTCAGGCTTTTGCTCAATTGAGTTACAAGGGAATTAATTATTCAGGCCAACTAGGCTCCTGTATGGACCCAAAAGACTTTTATCCGTGTCAAATATATAACTTAAAAGGTTCAAGCAAACGCTTTACGCATTTGAGTGGAAGATTACCTCCCATTAATCTCCACCACTAGTAATTGTCTATTTGAAACAGCTAATGTTTTTATTAGTCAGCAAAATGTTGATTGTAGTAGATGTCCACAGAATAGTAAATACTCTGGAGGTTAGGTGTTAAAAATTTCTACCTGATTTTCTTTGAGTTTAAAAAACTTCACTTATATTTTCAGAAATCACTGCTGATCACAAATCCAATTATAAGAGAGTAACAAGACAAAATTTAATGCTTCTAGAAATTGTTTGCCACAGATCAGAGAGCAGCTTTCTCTTCAATGTATAGGACTATGAAGTTCCACAAATGATAACCATATTTCTCTTTGAAGTTCATGCTGACATCAGTTCCTAAAATAAAATGCAAAATAATTTGCAGAATCATTGTGTAATGGATCTTACACCATTTCAGCATAAAATAACTTTGAAAGAGATTTTTTGTTCCATATCAATTAAGCCTTTATTGGGTTTTGTGTTTTGTTCATTTGGGTTTTGGTTTTGGTTTTGGTTTTGGTTTTTCCTGTTTGCAATTATAGTTCTTGTGCAATTTCCTAAGATAAACAGTACATTTATTGCATTTTTATGAACGACACGATAATCTTCCATGTGCAGCATTTCAACATTTTGTTTTTTACAGATTTGTATTGCCTTGGGAAGAAATGGTGAATGGTTTTCATTCACATGATATAACATTCAAAATCAAACTGTTAGGTCGGATTATGGAAACAGACAGCAGAGTATCAGCAATGTGCTAAATACTCTGCAACAGAGTCTCCTAACTGATCTCCTCCAGCAGCCCACCTTTTAAATAAGACAATAGGCTAGACAGAGTTGTAAAGAATACTGCTAGATAATTATCTTTTGGGAGAAAGGCTAACTGGTTGCAGTTTATTCTTTGTAACCACTCGAGAATAAAGCTAACCAAAATCAAGATTAGTTACACTCTAATTGTGAAAAAAATACCCCACAACTGATAGATAAGTGGGATAAAAATTATTCCTAGTCTTCATAGAGAATATCCTTCCAGGAGATGAGCACTTGCTAATGCAATCCCTGCAGGTAGTCATATATGTTAGTATTTGCATAACTAAGGTTACAAACCCAAGAAATTAAGATGTATATTTTTGAGACATTGCACTACAGGTAGTTCAATCTTAAACAAAAAGGGTTATATTCATCACAGAGATAGACTTTCTTTTTGATGTGTTTGACTTCTGTAAACAGTTCTTCACACCTTCTGTCTTGCCCTCTTACTTCTGCCTACAAAGATAAAACAATCTCAGGTTCTTCAAGTGCATTTATTGATGCACTTTATTGATTTATGGAAATCTGAATATGGAGATGTTAGAAAGAAAGAAGTGGTAAAGAGATAAAACCGTAATCACTACTTATCAGATTATTTTCCATTTTAAATTGCAACAAAATACATGGACATTATTAAACACTAAGTATTCTAGGCTATAGAGTGTAATAACACTTGCTAAAAATCTAGGCACAACATCAAAGTGTAGTCACTTCTTATCCACCCGTGCTGGAACTTACATCATCTCAGTATAAAATAAATTTGAAAGATATTTTGTTACAGTATCAATCAAAATCAGTAGAGCAAATAACATGTAAATATTTTAATTACTGACAATGTAGAATGCAGAACATGGCTAATTATTCTCTCCTTTTCTCTTCCTGTGGCACAATATAATTGAAGCGTTGGAGTTTCCTTACAAATTTAATATTTATTATGGATCTCCAGGAAACATTTTGCAGGCTGCAGTATGTAATAAAGATGTTCTAAATTTTTTGGAAGCACCTGTAAACTGTAGTTTCCAACTATTTAAAGGGAGTGAACTGTTCCTTTTCCCTTCTATATTTCTAAATATCCATATTATTTTTATCATTATAGGCAAGCTTGCACACAAGAGTTTGAAATCTTATATCCAATTATTTTAAGACTCTGTTCTATAGAATATTTCTGCTGTCTCACCTCCACATTCTTCACTTGATGTAATTGTTTATCCAGTCATAAACCCAAAATCAGTTTTTTTCTAAATGGTCAAAAACATGAATTAGACTGTATCCTGATTAATTAAGTGGAAAATACTAGTGCCATACATTTTTATTCTGAAGTAAACCTCATTAAGAACATAAAAGTATTTGAAATATTTTTACTCTTAGCATGAAAAAGTCAGCTAATGGACTTTTAGAAAAAAATGGCAATATTTATTTAAATTTCTGTACTCCCATTCACTCAGTCTCCTACAAAAGACAAAAGTATTATTAATTTTAAATTAATCTTATATAATTTTAATTATAAAATCAGTATTACCTTAATATCCAAGCCTTAACAACATAAACTTCCTGAAGGCCAGAATAAAAAAAGATAACCTGGAAAAATTATCCCAGATACATTTCCTAGAAAATTCTACTCTTTCGTACATCTGAAAGTAGCTCATAGAATCAAATAATCAGATTTTAAAGCCAGTATGACATTTTCTGTTATCTTAGTTGTGTGTTGGAATTATGTAATTATTATTAATAGTTGTACGTTGGAATAATATAATGTTGGAATATAAATAGATATAAATGAATTAAAAAATAGTATCAGGAAATAATTTCCATTTTCCTGTGAAAGAACAAAAAAAATCCAGACTTGTGTTTAGACTTATATTTCTTAGTTAAACAAATTAAACATTGTTTAATATGACCACTAGGAAAAAAGACACTGGAAAGGAAAACTCAGATAATAGAGAATTTGTGTGTCAACAAGTATATGTTATGCCCACAATAGAATAAATCCTGTACGCAGAAAATCAGTAGTTGTAATTCTAAAGAAAGGGAGGAGGACTGAACAAGGAACCAGATCAGCACACTGAGGCCTGCTGGTGTTTCTGATGAAGTTACTCCTTCGCAGGTTACACTCACGAGGACATGGTAGGTAAAGGGATAAGTTTATAGTCTACACATAAATGTTGTGTATTTTTCTAACTGCTTTCATTCTAACAGTAAAATAAACACTGCTTAGGTCTCTTCAGTCATAGCTGATCACCAGCTCTTGTAGGGAAGTAACGTGGGCATTTGATCTAATCTGTATCTACTAAAAAGTTCTGATTATAGGGCAAGGTGACCCAAAACTCACCCTCATAACCAGGAAATTTAAATTCTATTTATTAATAAGCAAATGAGAAAGGGTGACCTGAGAGAGACCAGGAATAATCCAGAAAAACCAGTGTCTACTTCCTGGTCAGGTAAGAACCTCTAAGTACTGGACCTCCTGGAGTTGATAACAGTTCAAAGTTTTCTAGATTTTACAGGATTTCTCTGATTAAATTACAGAGTAATTCAAGTATATTCTGTGATATGTATTGATCAAGGATTTGTTGGTTCAGAGTTTTGTTTACTAACTAGTTCTTCATCTTGTGCTATCAGCAGCAGAACTCCCACAAGGTTCAATGAATGAAGGAGGCAGGCCAGAGGAATGTCAATGGACTTGAAGTAGTTATGGTGGTGGATAAGCAGAGCAAAAACACAAATCCAAACGAAACCCTGATATTCTGCCACAACCAAAGGAAGTAAAGTAGGAAAAAAAGCACCATGCTTCATAAAGCTCCACGGTTGACCAGTTGCAGTATTCTTGTTCATTTGTCTGATGCCATTAGATGGCGAACATAAGCAAAGTTTGCCAGAAGTTCAAGCAGCCTGAACATTAAATTTGTATAGGCCCTGTACATTTATTTGAAAACATTGTAAACACTGAACACACATAGTCCAAAGTCATAATTGAAGGGATAATAGAATCTCCTCACCTACAGGATGTGCTTCTGTTGTACACAGGCTATGTACATTTTCCAGTGTGGCAGATTATTTTAATTGCTTCTGACAAATGAAGATTCACTCTTTCATCGAGTGAGTTAGCTACAGCAGATTGGCTGAAAATGGCAGAAGACAAGACAATGGTAAGTAAGAAATAAGGCATATGAGAAAGGTTTTTTAAAATTCCCTCTGCAACCACGGTGTGTCACAACAGCCTTTCTTGTCAATGTGAGCTTTATTAAACAACACAGACATAGAGAAATGTCCTTAATGAAGGAAGAGTGTGGAAGCTACCTGTTCCTCCAGAGCCCTACAGGATTGTTAGAAGGTAAAGGAAGAATCCAGTCTATACTTTTCATTTTAAACAAGAGCAGACATACTGTATTTCAACACTTAAACATGATTAGGAGTCATCTTACGGAAATCTCAACAGTCTGCTTACTGCTTCTTCCTTGTTCTACCTAAAAAGTTGTCTGAAAATGTTAAAAAAGTCAAGAGGTATTCTGAAATCCTTGCATGTCAAAGCATCCTCTGTTCTTGTTATGAGTTGACAAGAGCAATCTTGGGTGCATTGACCAGTGGGGTTCTTTCAGATAAGATGGAGCAAGGTCATAAAAGGAGAAAAAAGGTCATAGAAGGAGAAGAAAGGACATGGATCCTGTGCAAGCTACTTAACATTACTGATCACAATGTAGAACAGAAGGAAATAGAATAGGACTATCTATCTGACCCACCACTGCTCATTGTCTCCGCACCTCTGGTGATAAGTGTTTAAATATTTTCTCTCAATGTTTATATGTATGCATACATTTTCTCTCTAACATCACAAAGTCATTAGAGCAAGAATATTTATCATATTAAGACACTTAAGGAGCTCAAGTGAATTAGTTTGTTGAAGAGAATGTTAAATGGATCAAACATTCTCTAATCGCATACATAGAAATATATGAGTTTAATTACCAGACAAAATAATTTCTATGGTTGATATGAAAGCTGATGCTGGAACAATAATCTCTCTTTTTGTTAATAAGAAACTTAACCACAGGAACAGCATACCAAGGGTGGTGAATTTCCCTTCATGAGACATCTTTAAGCCATAACTGGATATCTCACTTTAAAACATTGACACCTAAACATTCCTTCTCTGGAGACTTTCAAAACTTGCCTAGACACGTTCCTGCCCTAGGTGAACCTGCTTTGGTCTAGATGATCTCCAGAGGTCTCTTCCAACCCCTAGTATTCTGTGATTCTGTGATAATTTATCCACAGTATCAAGTTCAGTTTTTGCACTGCAAGAGTTCTGATCGGTTAAATCAGCTCCTAAAATGCAGAGATCGGTCAAGTAACCTGAATACAAGAAAACATGCCTTCCCAGGGAAAAAAACCTTTCAAGACCAAAATTTGAACTAACTGTACAGTCACAGGGTACAATACTACCTAACACAGGTAAACCTGAGAGCATCATAACAAACAAATTGTTACAGGCACCTATATTACCATTTTGCCATTATTTCTCTTCAAACAAAGCTAGCCTCATGTATACGTATATGGTAGAGTAAGAGCCAAATAGATAAAGATACTCTTAATCCACCTTTATATGTCTTCTAGCAGGGAATATTTACCCCAAAATGTCTCTGACTGGGTGGTACTTGGGTGCCCCAGAAGTCGTTGTGGGAGTGACGCCAGAGTGGACATCAGTTTAGGAGTGAGGTGAGTCTGCATCGTGATCCACAATGAGTCTGCTGCTGGTGGGTTGATCTCTCAGCTACCGACTGGAATGAACAGTCAGTTCTCTGAATGTTGTTTTAAAACAGCTCATCGTTCACATATCTTAGGATAAACTATCAAGCTTTTTTATAATCACGTTGATTAAAACTTTTATTTTTCCTAAAAAAATCGGAGATACTGACTTTCTCTGGGCAGCTTCTAATGTGAGGGTTTGATGCCTAATATAACAGGCATCTATGAAATACTTGCCCTTATCCTACAACCACCACCCACTCTCTTTCTGTTAGAGGAGAGTATGGTGCCTGTCAGAGTGTGACAGAAATCTTCCTGAGCCTTTATGCTCTCAGAAAATCTGAGTGCCGGCTTTGAAAAACTTGGGTGAGGAGAACGGACACCCATTTGTACAGACCCTGCTTAGACAAAGGCTGCTCGGACCTGCCATTTGACTTGGGTACTGCTAATATCTGTTAGTGTTTAACCATTTTACTTTTTGTCAGTCTGTGGCAGAAAGAATAGAAAGTTGATACTTAGAGCCTCTTCATCTTCCTGAAAGATACTTGCAAAGCTCTATATCTGCAAGGAATAAAAGATGGTTTCATTATTTTTGAAACTCTAGTAGTGTTACACCAAAAGAGAAAAAAGTAGTGGTGAATACCCCCGAACTGTGGTAGTATCACTGCCCTTTGCTGTAGCACACACAGTCTCTCATGAGCTCAGATGGGTGATGCTGCTTTTCAGATGTAAATCCAATGTGGTCTCACTGTTATAGTTCCAGGAGCCAGGCACTTCAGTCAAGTCTGATCAAAGCCCAGAGAGAAGACTGGGTGAGCGAGAGGTAAAATGCTAAATCTTGCAGCTTGCTGAGCATAATCTTTTAGTTAGTCACATTAAAAGCAGGCCTGCTTGGTTATGGACCAGACAGAGAAGCCTATCTAAATCATTTGGGGGCAGTGAGGTAGGTGACACAGCACTCATGGAGCTGCTTTGCCACAACAAAGCTTCTTGGTGTTAACATTAAATCACTTGCAATGTGTTTCATGGGGAGGCTGAGAATAGTCCTGCTGCTCAGTGACTTGGAATTCTAATGGATTCTTGGGAAGTAATTTCCAGTGCAGATCTGCTACCAGCCTGTTGAAAAGTAGCTTTAAAATTTGTTTTCCACACAGTTATACGAGGGTGAGTATACTGAGCTACACATGTAATATTTGTCATATAACAAGCTGATAAACTGAGTCACAGAGGCATGTTATAAATCATGTTTATCAGGCACGTCTGCCCTGCCTGCCTTTGCCCTGTAGTTCCTTTCCACTGAATCTGTTCCTACATGCTAAATTTCAAAGCAGCAAAGATAAAAGATACAAGGGACTTTCATCTTGCCAGTGGAACAAGAGTATGCAGAAAGTTCTTCCATGTTCAGCAAATTCTATAAGAACCATGGAAAACTATCTTAATCCTGTCTGCTGCTATTTGAAATACATCCAATTAAAACTTTCTGATATGATTTCCATAAAGAGAACTCTCAGGATAACCTTTTCAAAGGTGCCTAAAGACGGAGGCACTTAATGCTTCTAATTTAACTAAACATTCATTACATTAGGCAACAGGATTCTAACAGCACATTGATGCAGTGCAAGATCTAAAATGTGAAGAGCAGAACTCTTAAAGTGTGGTTGTGTGACGGGATTTTTTAATGCAGTATGGAAATGTGCTAGTCAGGAACAAAGATATGTCTCTGTTCGATACTGTCCCCTGCCTTGTAGAAGTACCAGTACTCTCCAGAGTTATCTCTGTCACTGAGTTATCTTATGCTATACAAATGGGTTTAAGTTACTCAAGCTCTTCTATAAATGTCAAGCATTACATCTTATGCATAAAGGAGTTGCAAAGAAACCAAATTATTTTCTGCAAATCTTACGGGATATAGTGAACTATGTGCAAACGATACAGAGGACTTGACACAGGTTTGAATGACTTGACAAAAAATCTCTATGGCTTGGAAATAATCCAATCACCTTTATCTTACGCTAAAAAAAAAAGCTGAGGGCTAGTTTTTGTTAGTGCCTTTACTCAAAATCACTGCATTGTCACTTTGAATGGTTGCCTTACATTTCAAGCTAAGTAATAGTATCAGAGTACTGTTGGTCTCAGCCACCAGCTGCAAGGAGAGGACATGGGTCATGACTTTCGCAGCATAAGGACAAGAACATACAGCCAGCAACAACGTACTCAGGCTAGGAATAAATCCAGAACCTGTCTTGCAGGGTGCACCCAGCTTCCACCTCAGAGCAATGAGGCGATCAAGGGGGTTAAGCTTTTTGAGGGTCTAAACTGAGTTGTGGGAGAGGTAGATAGTTTCGTTGCTTTGCTTGTTGGCCAAAGCATGGTAAGTCCCCTTGTTTGATCCTGCTGCTGATTAACACTTTTGGTGTCATTGCTGCTGCAACTTCCATTCTTCCCCTTTCTTTAGGCCAATAAATTATTCCCCCCACCCCCTTAATTTCCATCTTATTTCTTTCAGTCGCATCCCCTTAACCTCTGGCCCTACCTCCTCCTTGACCAGTGACAGAACCACACAGTACTCTGCTAACTCAAATCCTGTCTCCTACTATCTCTTTGAGAAGCAGTGTCACTTCTGTAGCCCTCTCTCAAGAGCATGAGGTAAAGATTATTTTCTCCCTGAGAACCCAAAAGGTATTTTTGTGTGTATGCGTCATCTACTTTCTTTAATTTAGAAATTCTCCATGTCACTACTTTGCTGTTATAACAGGCAAAATTACTGAGATGGGTTTGGAAGAATACTTCTGTAAAGAGCAAAAACCCACAAAAACAAGGATTTTTTTTTTTTTCGTATTCTGGATCACTTTATTAAGTCTTTATGAAAAACTAACCTAATATTATTTAGAAGGCTATAGAACCCAGAGTGCAATTCTGGTGTGCTAGGTATTTTATTAATTCTAGTGATAAACAATTCACAACACAGTTCTTAATCAACAAATCTAAGACAGACACAATATGAAAGAAAGACTTCTCAGGGACAAGCAACTCACACAAGATCCCCCAGGTAGTCGGTTTGCTGTTGCACCAAGTAATAGACACAGAAATGCTATAGGAAAACCATTAGGAACAAAAGGCACCTGCCTGAATTTCCAGGCAGTATGTTAGGTTAGACTTTCTCTCAGTGTCAAACTTTCTTATAATGAGCGAGACAGTGTTTCTCAACTAAAATTCGATCTTGTTTCTTTTAAGTCAACAGCAGAATTTTCATTCACTTAAGCAATGCAAATATCAGGCTTGATTGTCTTAATTAAATTAGTTAGAAACACCAGAGTAGCACAATCTGACCTTCATGTGTAAAGTGAATGCATATGGACTTTCCACAGGTAAATTAATTGGAAAAATGATTACGAGGAAAAATGGGCTTACCGTACTTACATCACCCCTGCATTATGCTAATACTTAATATTACAGCAGGAGTAGAAATTTTACCTATTGTACTTACATCACCCCTGCATTATGCTAATAATTCTTACTACAGCAACATCAATCTGAAAATACATTAACATACTCAATCTCCCAAGCGATGTACAGTAGTACTGATGATATGTTAGTTTTAATCATTGTCAAAGTGATACCGCTGTAATGCTGCTATGTTGGTGATTTGATATAATATACTGCTGAAGAAACACCATGCTGATTACATGCCAGTGCAATATATCATTATTTTCCTGTCACCATGAGGATATTGTCGAATAAGCTATAGAAAAGGAAGGAAGAAAATCTGACAGAATCTCCTAGAGAAGCAGAGCTTCTCTAAGTATTCATTAAAATGATATCTGCTTATTTAGCCACAGAGAGTTTAAGGAAAACAAGAACATAATTTGGCCATAATCAAGGATAGAGAGATCTCAGCTTAGGCTTCCTAAATTCTTTCTGCAAATAAAGCAACAAGAAATTAGAGAAGTTGTGTGCAGAAGTGCACGGCTCTGAGATAGTCATAACTGCCTTTGCTGTTTTACATTTTTATTGGTCTACAAAGCAGCCTGAAAGCAGAATTGAAAGCACATGAGCTGGATTAATAGAAACTGAGGTAGCTAAAGAGTGACCCCAAAAGACACCTAAACACATTAGCTGTCTGGAAAATACAAAGCGCATGTCTTTTAGATGTCTTTGGCAAGAGACATCTCTCCTTGCCCCATAACCCAGTAAAACTGTAATCAATGCTCTCTCTCCTTCTTTCAGTTCTCAATAAAGCCAAACAGCAATATTTTGTGATTCCTCAGATACATATTTAAGTATGTGGGAGGAGGATGAGCAAAGGTTTCTGGCTCTATGTGGAGTGAGGGATTTGGAAACTATTTTAGTTCTCCCAGGGGATTCTGATACAAGAAAACCCTGAAGCTTTGGGGCTCCCATTTCCTGCTAAAAAGCCAAGGGCTTCATATTCTTTGACAAGGGAAGTCTAGAGACCTTGAATGCCCTTTGTTGAGATGATATCTATGGAAGTTTCCAATTCAGGAAAGTAAAACTCCCTGGAGCATCAAAACTTGGGAGTTCTCAAATTCCTGACTTCCCACGTCTGTATTTTTATAAGCAATTATCTGTCATGAACCACTTTTGTAATACCTTTTTGCAATACTTTTACCATCAATGCCTGTCAAAAAAGGTAAGAAAAAATAAAATCCTGTTTTCAGATGTTTCTTCCCCAGCTGAGCTCTCTGTGCATGTTCAATGTTCAAAAATCATTAAAAAATGTATGACATACTGCTGACATAGTCATCTCTAGCGGGGAGTCCCTTAAAATTCAGTATGTTTGCTTCTATCCTGTTGTAAGGGGCTGTATCAAAACAGTACGAAAATACAGAAAGGGAGCTGTGATTGCATTTGCTGGGTACAGCTCGTCAGGAACTAGTGATAACTTCAAGCTCTGGGAGGCCACAAGGTCACACTTCATGTCAAGCTGAATTAATCAAAGAAAGGGACTTACATTCCCCATTTTTCATACTTCTTCTTACACTAAACCCAAATATAAGCCACTCTGTAGAACAAAGTGTTTGAGAGAGAAGAGAGGCTTTTTTCTATTTCCAGGCCTTTTCCTGGTTTAGTGTGTTTGGGTTCCTTCTTCCTGCAATAGCTTTGAATATAGTGCTAAGCCTTTACTAAAGCCTTTCTCTTATACCGATATGTCACTATAGAAAATTTCGGTTTAGAATATCAGGAGAGTCTTTCTAAATCTTCCATTTCTGCTGTTACAGTCACTGCTACAGTGACCTGTGACCTCAGTTAAAGCTATTTTAGCCTTTCTTGTTCTCTTGATAGCCAGAACGGAAGTTAAGAGAGAAGAGTATTGTTTGTGATACCTTTTAATTTCTTTCTTAAGTATCTGATTTTCAATCAGCCCAAGAAGTATCTTTCTCTTCCACAGGGAAGTTTAAGTGGTTGTCTCTTTGAGTAATTGTGGAAGTTATGAGAAGCAACACTGGAGGTTCAGCATGTGGGAATATTTCTATTTAGTGAGTAATCATCAATCACCTTGCGCTGTGCTGCTGGAAGTGACATATTCTGTATGAGATGGGAAATTAATGTCCTCATCATTTTGATATTAAACATCTCCAGGCACTTTCACAAAATTAGCAATACTAGTACCTACTTACTGGCCAGAATTGGGGTTGATAATTATGCCTTTCCAATATAAAATTCATTCTTATGTTTCATCTACATTCTTTTACTTCCTGATGTGCTTAGTGCTGCTGTCATCAACTAAGCAGTTATTGTGTTCCCCTGCAGAAATGGCCACCTGACGGCAGCAACAAATTGATACGTAAAGTAATTCCTGTGTGGTTTTACTTAAAATCTTTCTAATTCTGAGAATTACCTAAAATAATCTCAAATATAGAGTTCAGCCTAAACATAATTTTAAAGCCTGAGAGTATTTTGCTTCAAAGATTCTTGGCTCTTCCATTTCTCCAGTACAACTGCAGTGCCTGTGCCAGTTTATCTAACCAAACATTAACATCAGTAAAAAAAATCCATTAGAAGAAATATAAATATTTGGCACAAGCGATAGGAAGAATTGCCACGTGCTAGGTCCTGCAGGAATGGTAATGAAAAATTGTCTGACAAATATATTATTGTATAAATCTGAATATATTCCTGAAATATGGCTTCTGCTGTTTGAGAAAGAATAAGGAAGAAGCATCTGTTTTTTACCCTTAGTCACTCCTGCCTAATATGTTGTTACTGTCACACATTTGACTGTTTGAGTTAGTGGTATACACATGTCAATGTGGATCCTAACCCAAAGTCATGAGTTTATTTGATCTCTCCACAATTTCTGCTGTTCATACAGGATGCAGTGACTAGAATAAAGCCTCACAAAAACAGTGCACTGTGGATTAGCTATAAATATAGCACTGTTGTTCCTTGTGTAGAACTTTCTCTAGAACAAAACAAAGCAGACAGCTTGGCAGTCTAGCAACAGTGCATTGGGTTGCTACACAGAAGACCCACGTGTCATATGTTCCTTACTAGAACAAAGCTATTTATTTCTTCTAAAACTGAAACAAGGAATTTTCTTAAGAGAAAATCATTTCCATAAAATTTTCTCCCTGTGGACACTTTCTCACACGTTCACTATGGAGTTTTTCCTTGGAGCAATCAGTACCTTGGTCTGCTTTCCAACTGCATTTCTACGAAAATAATAGATGTATTTTCCACACTTAGTTCAAATCTGAGCCTAGTACTAAGCTCTACTAAGTAGTTACTTCTAACCACAAATCTTTTAGATAGATGAGATCTGTGGAAAAAGCATGCTCTGAACACACAGAAACAATGAAGTGTCTCACATTATATAGAAATAACTGTTCAAGGTCTCTCTAGCCATATATTCACTCTTCACCAGCTGCTGATAATGATTGTCCACGAAATAATTTAGGACCAGGGCAAGTAGGTAATGATGCTTCCCTGGTGTGTTCTCTGTAATTTGAGAGTCTGTGGGTTAGTCTTACACCTTCATGATTCAGACTCAAAAATGTTTTGATGAAATCTTCCTAGGGTCTTCCTAGCCCTGAAGAGAAAATGGAGAGTGTTTACAATGAATATTTATCAGAGGAAACAAAAAAAAAGAAAAAAACCCTCAAAATATCCCCATCCCCCTTCCAAAAAAACCCCAACACCCAATAAACAAACCTTCAAGATTAAGTAGTAAAAAGGAAAGATGGTGGGGTCAAAGTAAATCTAAATGTTGAAACTTTTATTTCAACTAAGAAAGGGCTGGGAGAAGGGTTATTCTGCATTCAGATGATTCTCAGTCCTTCAGAAATTCCATTTTCAGGGAAAAATGTTTGCTATTGACAACACCTTTTTCCACAGTAGGGGAAAGAGCAACCGTATTTGATCATTTGGTACTTCCCTAATCAAACAGGCTGAAATAAGGAGCATCAAGAACCGGCTGAACTGAAACAGTGCACCACATGGAAACCAAGAACTAGTGCTGGTTTATTTCTGTAAAAGAGAAATTTCTTTCAGTTGTTCAGAATTTAGCAGTAGTTGTTTTACTCTTCAGTTATTTTCTCCGTGAAGGGAATATGATTCAAACTTTGCAGTCTTAACAGCTAGTCTTTACCGGAGCTGATGAGAATAGATTTTTTTTTTTTTTCTTTAATATAGGATTAATGCACAAATAATTCCCAGAACAGATAAACTAAACTGTTGGGAAAAAAAAATTAAACATTTCATAGCATTTCACTCCACTGTTTCAGTACAAGGAATTGCAAGATTTTCAAAATGCTGGCATGCACCTTAATTCATAGGTTGCTCCAAGGAAAAACTCCACAGTGAATGTGTAAGAGAGAAAGTATCTGTATTCATACACTATAGAAAAATGGCAACAGTTTGATTAGACATCTTCACAGCTTTAAGTACGTGTATTCAGCGCAGGTGATGAGCTTCCCGGCCTTATCACATTCCTAAGAAATCTTTTAAGTGTTCCAGACTAAGTTTATCCATAAAATTTGACTGTGTCCTGGTAAATCAAACACATTTGTCCTGCTTCCCTGTTGCAAAGATCAGCTGGACAGAATGGCCTATCAAGTCCCAAAACTGCTTATGAAGAGCATTCCCTTTCATGTGAATGCCCATAGAGCTAGAAACTGTTGCTAAACCACTAGTTTTTGTAGCATTAATTGCTCCTCACCAAATTCATGCCCAGCATATACAAATAACTGTATAGAGGATCAAGTGCCTGGGAACATTACTTGGCATAGTTTCTATTATTATTATATATGCATATTGACACTTAAGTATACTTACTCCATCACTTAGTGTTGTTCTGGCCTTTGGTCTTCTGAATCTGTACAAGTTGCTTTTTCATGATTTCATGACATAAACAAAGGGAAACATTTTCAAAGTCCCAAGAAATGCCTACGGATATTTCTGTTTCTACATTTATCAACACCTGTAAAGGTAGTTGACCTCAACATCACTGAAAATTATTGCATGAGGAAATAGTCTACATTAATTATTTCTAAAAATTTTTTTATACTCAAAGAAAGTGAACAAAAAAATAACTCATACACAGCAAACGACTATTTGCAAGTTAGATCTGCTAGATGACTCCAGTTGAGATGGGTTTTGTGGTATGTGCTTTGTGAAAGCACAAAATTGCTTCATGTGATGCTTCTAGTACCTAATGAAGAGCTGCTGAGAGAATAAGTAAATCTCTTCAGAAAGAAAAAGAGAGGAAATAAAAGAAAAAACCCCATGAAATAGCAAGTAAGCACAGTCAGACCTGAAGAGAACTTACACCAAAATTTGGATCTAATACATGCTGTCTTCCAAATAAAATTAACTCTGATTTTTAGTGAAAGAAGCAATATTTTAAATTGCATATGGATGTGACCTGCCTTTTTTCCTGAAGCTGGATTTCTGAAGCAGGAATCCACAGGAAATGTTCAAAGCAATATACTAGTGTTTATTAAAGGACAGAGCCAAACCTAAATGTTTTCTTCAAGAAAACAAACAAAATTATACCAACAGCAAGTAGACATCTAATATGTTTGGGTTTATGTAATGATTTTCTTGCCAAGTTTAGTTCCTCCAGGAGACAACAAAATAATTGCTGCACATCGGCTTTCTAGTGCTGCTCAAACACAAGTACCCCTGCAGCACACTAGTGTCCAAATTATTTTGCAAACATCTGACATATTTCTAATCCTTAAAAAATCCTAATTTATCAAAGGAGCAGGGTTTTTTGGGTGTAAGTGAGTGTAATTTAGAAATGGTGCTTTTCAATTTAAATGTAGTGTTCCCATTCTTGAAAAATAATTATTTTCTTGTATTCAAATCCGGATATGCAAATGGCCGCTTTAATTAAAGTAGTACCATGGCTATTTTCCTAAATAGTTGCGACTCTTGCTGTCTTTCCATACAGAGCACCAAAGGCATTTCAAGTTTATTGGATGAAGAAGCAGGATAACCAGGCATTACAGGCTGATTTCAATGCATCATTTCTACCCTTGTGAGGGAAGACAGAAAATTAAATGATGCTGACTATCAATAACGTGCCACAGACATTACGTTTCTGTCAATGAATGACAATGTTTAGTACAGGGTGGATAATCTTCAGTGCTGTTTCTAGTTACGGCAGTTATGGCCTAAAATAAAAAGGCTACTTTCTGCTCAGTTCAGTGTTACTACTATCCTCGAATGCCCTGTCATTGCTTCTCTGCCTTGCCAAGTTTTGCGGTACTCCATGGCAGGCCTTCCAAAAATTTGTTGTGCAGGGACATCTAGTGGCACAAGGATTATAAACCTAACGGCCATCCGATTTTTTCAGAGCCTGTGATTCCTTCAGGAGACCCAAAGAGAGGTGACCAAGCAAAAGGATGTGGACGCTTCCCGCTTTCAGGGGCCATAAGGGAGAACAGGAGGCAACTGTTGGTTGCAGGCCCCATTTCACTAAACTACTTGTCACGAAGGCAACAGGGAAGAACCTTGAGAACTTTTAAAATCTCTCCTGCAGCTCCAGTTTCTTGTTTCAGTGAGCAACGCAAGGCACTGCTGAGGTTGCAGTCCAGGAGTGGTACTATTTATTCCAGTAACTGGTTTCTGCTTTTCTGCACCTTCATCTACACAAGTTCTCACTCAAATACCTGAAAACCTCCCCTGAATTCATTAAAAAATTATGACTAACACTTGTCATGTGTCGTTTGGTTTTTTTCTTCTTTTAGGGGAAAACACTGACTGTGAAACGTCTCCCAAGCAGGCATTTTGTTTGTTTAGCCTCTGTTTGAATCTATGTGTCACTAAAAAATTGCACCACGCGGAGCATGAAGAGGTGATACATTTATCCTTGGTTTGCGAAGACGAAAACAGGTGAGGATTCGCTGCTTTGAACTAGACTTTTAAGAAAATTCTGTCTCTCTCAAAGGCAGCATTTGCATTTATTGCAGATAATTCTATTACGCTGAAAGAACAGAACTGTCATTTGTGGACTTCAGTAGCTGCACATTTTCTACATCTGAACTGTAGCTTACTGACAAACAAACTGCACTGACAGAAGATGTCCCTCTGACTTTAGTGACAACCTGATTTTAAGTCAACATTGGAACATGTCCTAGGGCATCGGATTGTAATAAACCTTTTCACCATAGAGAACAATAGGGGGAAAAAAAAAAGGAAATAATATGCACAATTTATTTTATGTAAACATATCAAATATTTGGATTGATTTGAAAAAAAACCCAATAAGTTCAGTGATGAAATATTTATTATAAGCACACATACACAGAGAGAGAGAGAACATATAAATGTGTTATGAACAGCTCCTTTATGTGTACCAAATAAAGGGCACCTAAAAAATTATTCACTTAGAAAGATGAGCAGTTACTGCTAAAGATATGAATATGAAAGTCTATTCATATCATGAACACACTTTCCTTCTGTAATGCAAACTTTTCTAAAATCCTGAAAGTTTTGCAATGTTAGAAAGCAAAATTCTAGGAAATAAAAGGAATCAAAATGGGGATAAAAAAGCTCCACAAACTGTATTGAATTATTGGAAATTTGTAGATTATTTTACTGAATTATTAATAAATTAGGAAAAAATCAGGAAAGGATAATAGAATATTTTCAAATTTGGTAAACTTTCCTTTTTTTGAAAAAGAAGAATCAATAGGGAACAAATAACAAGTCACAGATTTTTATCTTTGTCTTTTTTTAGAATTTCCTATTGCAAAAAAATATAACCACCACTGTCCTCTAGAGGTTCATTTTGATATTACATAGAAAAAGTTTTCAAATCAAATGATATCTACCACCTCTGATTGTCACATTTTCAAAACATTTATGCTATCAGGTAAGACACATCACAAATTATTTTCAAAATCTGAATTTGAACAGCAGTCTATGAAAAATCTACAATTCATAAAAATCCATAGTAAGCTTTGAATTCCAGTATTTCACTATTGCTGTAACATTCCTATTATCTCCTTCTCATCTCTGGTTGCGAGAAAAAAACTTCATTCTCTAATTTTAATACAATATTGTATGTCCCAGAGCTCCATCTTTTGTATTAACAGCCATCTTTCTCCTTGACAATCCATGATATATCTGGCATCTACAGGGAAATGATTTATTCAGACACAGAAGAAATACCTGACAGCTGATTATGCTGTCATATTTTCCCCAGTAACCCAACTTATCAAAACATTAGCCAGCACTCTAGTGAATCACCAAGGCAATATTTGCCAGATGCAGTATCTGCAATGAGCTAATTTTGGATAATAAACTAGAATATACTCCTGGGGAATTGGGGAGGATTGCGAAGGACGGCCATTTCACACATATAATGAGCAGTCTCTGTTACCCACAATCCTGTCAACTCGCTGAAAAAAATTGATAATGGCCAAGAAGTCCAACTGAATATGATCAAGAACTGTATCTCAGGTAGTTTAGCAAATTGCTTAACTACATCTGTTAAGACTTCAACACATATGCAAATGGTCAGAGAGCTCAAATCTGTAATGTCTGAAAAACATTCTTTTCTGATGCTTGGAACTGAGAATCACCACTAACATACCTTACTGAGAAGACAGGAGAATACAGAACACTGAAAACTTTTAACTTTTTGCTTAAGTAATGTTTGTATTTGTGCAGTGACATAAAGGTTTCTGATTTGTAAAAATATGTGATTGAATAACTGAGATTATATATGATACTCAGACAATGGATAGATGTTGGCTGAAATTTAGCAGTTACAGGAAATCTAACAAGCTGTAGGAACGAGTTATTCCTCCCTGTTTGAAAGAAAAAAACCCAATGATGTATTTTAGCACTTCTATTTAGCACAAATACTTACAATGAGACTGCCAGGGCCCTAAGCACAAGTTCTGCAGCCTCTCTCCACGCCATACCTATTCCTTCCCCTCCTGGGACTGGGGTGGGGGATGTTGTGGCCACCAGTGACCTGGGACAAGGTTTGGGCTCAGCCTCTGCAGATCTCCTCCCATGAAGACTCTGCTGTACCCTTTGCCCTGGCCCTCTCCTGAGATGCGCTGCAGGGATGCCTATGCCATGACACCCCCTTGCTGAGCCTTGTCTTCCCAACTTGACCTCCAACATGTCTTCTGGGGCAGCTCTGACAGAACCTGCTCTGCTTTCCTTGTTCAAGTCTGTATTAGGACAAATCTGTGTCCTAATCCCACATTAGGACTCTGCAGCATCCACATGCACTGGTGTGTAAATGTGCATGTCCCTGAGAGAAAAAGGTGACACGGGGCTACTGCTTACAGCGCTGCTCTCTCTACCCATCTCCTCGGAGATGTACTGAACAAATTTGAGCTGCTGGGAGGAAGTGTGTCCATTTCAATCAGCAGCTGCTGGGGAAAGTGAGAAATCACTTGTTTGTCCTGTCTCTGTAAAAGCCCATGGGAAAATGGCTAAAAAAGCCATAAATGGAGAAAGTCAGAATGGAAATTTTCAATACTTCCAAAATTCAAATATCCAAAATTCAAATCCAAAATACTTCCAAAATTTTTAATTTTGTCGCAAGCTTTTTGCCCTGTTAGGGAACAATACTATCAAATTATTTCCCTTCCTATGGAGCAAATTCCTGCACAGCTTTACTCTTTACCTAATCTTTCCTGAAAAACCCCCAACTCAATAGGTAAGCAATTAAGAGTTCCTTCTGAATCTCTGTCAGTAGTTACCTGACTTTTATCTACGGGTGGAAAATCAACTTTTAGATGTATTCTCACTGCTTAATTAAGTCCATCTAACTGTTGGATAACTCACATAACAGGCAAGTATATCATAATATATTTATGATGCTATTCTGTAACTCAAGCCCAGACCTCTAAATAAGGTCACCATGGCACTTTCTGTGCTGCTTGATGAAATGTATCATGGCTCTGTGCTTCAGTGTGAAGAATGAGTAATGAGTATTTACTTCGTAAAACCATCAGTTATGCAAAATAACTTAAGGGTGTGGAAAGCATGAGCAAAGGGTGTCCCAAGACACTCCACTGTTGGCCTGGTTTAACTCTGACTGAAGTTAGTGAGAATTTTCCAGAGTTTAACAGGAGCATCAGTAAGTTAATATTCCTTCCTTTTAAAAATCTTGTCCTTAATGCTTCTAAGCAGCTTTGAAAGCCTGAAGTGAAAAACTCCTTTAGAAGTGCAAAATCACCATATTATCATTATATTGAGGCTGCTTTATTTCTCTTAAAAGCTTTTTAAAAGAAAACCTGTTCTCCAAGATTTGAAAGAGTTAGGGGTTCCTGACAAGAACAGCGTAAGTAAAGTTTAATTTAAAAGTCATAGGTTAATGTTTCTGGGTTTAGAGAAAACAAGCTTATACAATCATTCTTTATTTTACGTACAGAAAAGAAACTTGTAATCTGATATAATCTTCTGAATATAAATAGGTCTCTTTTTTTCTTAACCAGCTCATTCATTTACATCAGCAATAACTGCTTTTTCTGTGAAAATCTCACCAATGGCACAAAAAAAAGAATTAGAATAAATGTCATGCTGTAATTTCAGAGGTGATCAAAAGTTAATATTAATACATAATGTTGAAAACACCAGTTGGATTTCTGAATATTGTCTGAAGAAAGCACAAGGAAATATTCCTTTCATCTATAATGAGCCTTAGAGAAAGAATTTAAAGAAATCTAGAAAGATGGTTGGAGTTCAAAAGAAATTAAACTCAGAGCTTTGAGATACTGCAGGTTAATATGATTGAATAATAAAACTCTTCTCAATGTAAGAAAAATGCTAATCTGAGGTGTATTTTCTTGCCTTTTTTTGAAGTCTTAGCTGATGTCCATAACACTATTTCCAGGCTAAATTAAAATCCACTGTTAAATTTCTGTTTGCTAATATGATAGCCCATAACCTTAGGGCTGGATGGGAAGGAGAGAAATTGCATCATTGCAATTGCAGCAAGGGCTGGTTCCTTTCATGTAAATGGGAACAATTTTACAGTAAGTGTTGTTAGAGTGCTGGGGGGGGTGTAGTCCTCTCTTAAACCACTTTCATTTGGGCACCCTTAGCTGCACTCAAAGGCTGTAAGCAGAATTATACACAATTTATGTGAACACATAATTTAATCATGAGCTAACAGACATAATAAATAGCTTAGACTAGCATGAGGCAAGGTTAAGCATGAGTATGCTCACCACTTTCATTACAGGCACACAGTGAGAGTCTCTGCAGGCCAAACGGGTCATGAAGATGTAGGTGCCTGTAGTTCCATGTCATAGGCAACCTTGCTGAGATGCTGTCTTCCAGCTCTGCTTTTTACTCAGCATTTTATATGTGTTGAAATTAGCATTATTAGCATTAATAATTAGCATTATTTTCCCTGAAATTCTTGAATTATTACTATTACCAACTTAGCAATTCCACTTGTGTCTTTCGGTTGGTTTGATTGTGTTTGGTATTTTTTTCTTACTTTCAACGTCTTTAACCCATGTATGTCAATATAATATCACATTATTTATTCTAGAAATCAGGTTATTCACAATTAAGGCACCTACATCTATACAGATTCCCACTGTACAGGAGGAAGCAGGAAGAGTGGCAGGAGATGGACACAAGGGTTTTGATAACAAAAGTAGTTTATTTAGTAGGATGACCATACAAAAGAGAGACCTACTGCTAGGAAGAGGAAGAATAACCAGCTGTCCATACTTCCCCAGGGAATCAAAAAGTTCCTGCTCAAGCTGAAATAACTATCGCTATTTGCAGAGCCTGGGAAGATGCAAAAGCAGATAATGGGAGAGGGTTAGATCCTTGTTACAATAGTCACCATTATTGCCCTTAATTTTTTTATTAGCTGCAGCAGAAAACTCTCTGAGGTTGTCTGTCAGCTCCTACAAGTCCTTTTCTGCCTTGAAAGCAGGACCCACTGTTATCTTCTTGCCTCCACAGCAATATCAGAAGACACTATAGCTTATTTAAAATGTGGTTGTCTCTTCCCAGCCCCCTTCGGTCACCCACGGCTTTTCCAACTTGTAGTTTTTACTTCCCATTTTCCCCTCCTAAATACTCCTACCACACTGGAAATCAGCTGGTCTTCCTCCCACCCACAGACATTTCTTATGAAATACATTTTCACTATGTGTCTGATCAGCTTCTGTGAGACCCAAACACAGAACACAAAAAGGAGCAATAAGCTTTTGTGAATATGTTTGCAAATTAAAATAACTGATCAGAAGTAGGCAAATAGAAAGTGTCATTGTCTTGCAAAGTAAGTGGCTTCCATTTTTGTTTATACTTTTTGAGTTCTCAATCTCAGGAAAAGTTAGATGCGATTGAACCAAGCTACTCAGCTACAAAAAATCTAAGTTTCATTTACTAAGTGGGATTGGTATATCAGGTGAATAACAATTTCTATTTTATCTCACATGTGCACACACATATACTCTGCACAGGATGCCCACAGAAGACAAGGCCTCCAGTACAGTTGTGATCAGCGTTAGCGTCTCAACAGAATGGGACGCTTGTTCCACCTGGTTGACATGTCCAAGCTCTGGATGTCAAAGTAAGATCAGCCTTTAGCAGTGATGAATACATCCATGTATATGCTTCCCCCAAGAGGAGTTACTGTCTTCACTGTTTATTGTGTTCTAGCCTGAAGATAATGCTTAAGCCACCAGGTGCCTTGGCTACATCACCAGAGACCAATCCGTTGACTTTCTCCAAGTCCTAAGTCAATTATCTGCTGTTAACTAAATCACTATAATCTTCTGGGCTCCTGCCCTAGTCATATCACATAGTGGAAAAACCGTTAACCGTTCATCTGTGCACCTTTTTTTCCTTCCCATGCATATTTAAAACACTAGAGAAGGGCAGATATAGTCCAGATCTTTAGGCTAAGCCTTCTCCATAATAATTAGCTGTACTTTGTTAGTGTTCCGAGCCCCAAAATGAAATGAGCTAGACCTGGAGCAGATGTAGTCAAGGTCTTACTTAAATGGTACTTCCTTATAGGCTTCACCTCATGAGATTTCCCCCTAACTAATGTCACCTCCATTTAACATGTCTGTAATTTACCTTCTTCCTCTTCAGACACTGACATACAGCTGGCAGCAGGATATCTGTCATAGTTTTGTTTTGGAGAATAAATTCAAACAATATAGAGAGACCTTCAAGTTTTCTTAAGATTTAAGAGTGTAATATGTACACAAGACTGAGAATAGATGTCAGTTCTTAAACTAGCAGTAGCACTGAATATTCCCAGGGTGAAAACAACCACAGTACTCACTCTGCAAAGAGAGAAGTTAAAATACTTTTCCTCAGTTTGTCATAGATGATGCAATTATTTGTCATCCTTTGAGCTGAGGGGCATAGAGTCAAAAAGTGATGGATGTCCAGCTATCCTAGTCTATTCAATATATAAAAAGATAGTCTTCATCAAATACAGAAAAACAAATGATTGAAATATTGCACCATGAAAGCATATGATGAGCCATATCCTTGTAACAGATGCAATGTCTTCACACAGGCATATCCTCCATAAAATTGAGGGAAAAGGCCACATCTCTGTACTGTAGTAGGTAGAAGAGGGTATAAAGCATAGTAGAGTTATCAGTCCATCCTTACGTGTATTAATTTAGAAATAGTTATTTCTGTGACTAGCAGTCTTACCATTCTTAGCACCACTTCTTCTTAGCCCTTGTCCCTATTCATTCACTTAGTGTTATTATCTGCCTCATCTGTGATGCTTCTTTTCTATTTTGCACTCATGTTTATCAACTCATTTTTTGTTTCTTCTTTTCCCTCATTCTTTTTTAATCAGTAGAATTGCTTAGTATAAATAAGAGAAGAGGGAACAAAGAACTGTTGAGCTTAAGAAAGAGCACACCAGGTCAAGATTAAATTCAGTGTTCTGTTTCTCAAACTGTCTACAAACAGGTGTTGAGGAAAGACTACGAACAGCATAATAATGCTACTCCCAAGTATACTTTCATCATCCAAATACTTCCAGCTCGAGGGATTTCTTGAGTCTGATACAGTTCCTACATGTGTTTAGTATTTCCATTCAGGTACTCTAGAAGTACAATGTAGTCCTTAACCAGGGTTAACTTTTTACTATCTTCAAGAAGGTCTAAGGCTGCGTGTGAAAAAATTCCTCTATTTTTTTTTTCTTTTCTATTTTTTACTGTTTTGTTTTGAGCCTGGCATTGTAAGTTATTGATATCCAGAAAGAACAATTCATGTGCTACATGGAAGCTAGAACAAGTAATAACACAGGGTTGAAGCAGGCAAGATTCAGGATTTAGGAAAAAGCACATAGCTGAAACCGAAAGCCTGTTTAGGAATGTTGGAAAGTTACAAACATCAGTGAAAAAACTCTGATGCAGTTTATCCAACATTTGAATGGGTTTGCTTGCTGATGTACCTTTTGAACTATTTTCTATGAGGTTATGAACCATACTGGTAATTTCCTTCACCTCTTATCTGCTAGACAAAAAATAAATATTACAGTAATTACAGTTAACCTTCAAAGCCGTCTCATTTTTATTTGTCATGTTTATTATTATTGACTTTTTCTATCTGTCACTGTATTGCATCTAAGTCAACTAATATAGTGCTGAAGTTAGGACAATGGTGGTTTCATGAATTTTAATGAGGAATCAAAAATTATTGATAATTATTTCACTGTTAGTGGTGGCTTTTTCCCTGTTCTTAAGACTTCCCTGAGACTAAATACATAGTCCATGAAAGAAAGCTAAGTTTTAACTAGCAAATTAGTTAAGGAAGTTGGGTTTTGCTAGTTATACCCACTAACTCATCTTTCACATCTCTTCTAAAATTCCTTCTCATTTCAGAAGGCAGTGAGTGTTAATAAGTATAGAAAAGATGACAAAAGATAATCAGAATCTAATTTGAAATTGTAGTTCAGCAACAGCCTTCATGTTAATTCTCATTCTGGTAGCAGGTTTTAGGTGATACCTGGAAGAAGAACACAAACCCCCTGAGCACACCAAAATCTTCCCCAATACCCTCACTTACATTCCATTGCATTTGGCCTGGGGAATATAACATGTTGGAGAGGTATCAGTCAAATTCAGTCTTCCACATCACAACTGAAATGAATAAATCAGCTTCACACCACCACCAGAATGCATCACTGCAATAATCTTTAAATTACAGCAATTAGTACATCGTGTTATTCATACCTGCCATTAGTCTCCCATGTTTCACTGCAGAAATGCAGACATCTGCATGCCACATGGGTAATCCCTTCTGAAACTAACTCTTGAAATTCACTGTAGCATGAAATTACCATGTGTAACAGTTAACCCATGGTTAGAATTTTATAAACTTCAATTTGTGGTATAATTTCAATCTAACGTGTTGCTGCTTTTTCATGACAACAGGTAGCCTGTTTTGCTTCATGTACAGTACAGCTACTTGACTATATGCATACAGGCAAACGAGAGATTCCCTACTTCAGCAGGCATAGCACTAGAAATATTCCCAATTTGCAAATGTATCTACTTAAGTGCAGATGAGTCTGAGTTTCTCTGTATTCTGTGGCTTCTGGCAGAGATATCTTAAAATTCAACTAGTCTGTCTCTGATTTACCTAAAATGTTTGAGATTTATTGGTTTTGTAAAGTATCAGTTTTCAAAATGTATCTGGTGAATATTAGCCACTTCTACCAATTTTGTAAACATCTTTACTCAAACGTGGGAATGAATCTTCTGTGTTTGTAAAATCAGGCTTTTTGTGAGTGGAAGCATTTTCTGAATATTTATATTGTTCTGTGAAACATCCACAACATCTACAGTGATCATATAGGTCATCATAATTCAAAGTGAAATAATTTTCAAGTGTCACTACTTAGATAGTGACTGTTATAGCAGAAATATAGGATAAAAGGCAGTTTCCAGAAAAAACTGACCAACCAACCAAATAAAACATTAAAATAAATGCAGCTTGTTCTTTTTCTTATGAATTTTTGTTCATTTGTTTGTTTTTAAAGTTTACTTCAAAAAGGAAGGAATGGAAAGATAACACAAGGACAATAACAGATACTAATAGTGATGAAATAAAAACATGTTCAGAGTTGTTTGGGTGGTTTTTTTTTGTTGGGTTTCTTTTGGTTTATTGTTTTTTTTTTCTTCTCAGTATAATTTAACTGCTTTTATGTAGGAAAATTTATTTCCTTTCATGAACATCAGAGCTTTTAATGTGTATTCTTCATTGTGAAATCTTTTCTAGCAGAGTGATCCCACAGTCCTAAAATATCCAAAGGGCCTATATCTCACAATCATTTTCCAATTTTGAGATTTAAGAGACCTAACTACTGTACTGAACTGATGTGTTTATTTTCAGGAAGCCAATACTAATAAATGTAATTGAGTACATCAAATTAGAAAATCCCAGAGAAAGTAAGTTGAATTTCAAGGTTATGACTCGAGTTTTGTTGAGATACAAATGAATTTCTTAAAAACTCACAAGTACTACTTTCCAATAGTTATAAATAATATAAGTAATACAGTTACTTTAGTTTTTTCCAAGTTTACACATATTTGAGCATTGAAAAATAGAGTCACGTTGTGTTCATACTCTTGCAGTAACTTGAGACTGTATTTATTTAACTTCATTCATCTACCTCTATTCACTTATGACCACCTGAGAACTCTGTATGCTTTGCAGAGGCTACACAGATAAGATATTTAAAAATCCAAGTACTGACTACAAGCAGACTTTGAAATTAATTATCTGAAGCTGAAATTCTTAGATCCAAGCATTTCAATATTTATTCATACCTTTCATGCCATCATTAATGCAACGGAGCACAATCAAACAGATGCCAAGCTTCTAAGGTTCAGCTCATGATGAAATACCAAGCAAGTTGGATTTATTATCATTTGAAATGAAGAAACCTTGTGGTGGCCTAATTAAAGCTCTGCTGTTTCAAAGATGGTAAATAACACTGTAAGGATTTATAGTTTCAAAGAACATCATGATCTAAAAATGAAGTAAAAAAATATAAACAATTATTAGTAAAGCATTTCCTTTTCTCATATGAAAAATTGTAGACAGGAAACAAATGAAAAACGTATCTTTTACATTTATATTCAAGAAACTGTTCAAGAAATTAAACATTTAAAAATGTAGAGAGTGTTTTGTTTGGATTGTTTTTTCACATAACAGTTGATTTAAAAGAAAATTGCTAGGCTTAGTTATGTACTGAAAATAGCATAAGTCAATTCCACTGCTCCTTTAGGTCTCTGCTGAAGAGAACTTCAGGACAGGTACTCACCAACCAGACTGGCCAGATAACTGTGAAAAGACTCACTGTTCAGAAAGTCATCACAAGGTTCATTATCTAGTAAAGGTCTTTGTGTAGTAACAAATTTCAAGTACATAAAATATTATTTAAATGTTCTTTTAATTTTTTTTTCCACCCAGAAGTCTGAGAAGCAGGTCTTGGGACATCTCTCGGTCTTGGAAGGCTTAGTACAGAGCAATAAAGAATGAGAGGGTTTCCCCCGTTTTGGCTGAGGGATTTTCAAGGGTATTTTCTTGACATTATTATGAAATGTTTAGATTGAGAAGATACCTCTTTTTCCTTTCAAGAGCGTCACGAGATTGCAAATACTTCCAGGCAGTGCTCTTAACATACTGACAACCATATTTATTCATATTCAGAAATTAATTATTAATACAAATGTCCCTAAGGTAGGTAGCTAGTCCCTAGGTAGGTAGCTAGTCCCAGTCATTTCACAGAACTAAAAGAAAAAAGTATCAGTTAGGATGTACGAGTTCAACATGGTGTTGAACCAGGAAATTACTTCAGCACCATACAAACCAACCTAGTTCCTGTTCATTTTCTAGGTGAGAAATTCAACATTAATTTTAAATGGAATTAGCGTTTTCAGCAATAAGAATACTGCAGATTACTTCACTTGTGCAACCTTGGCAAGTACTTCAATAGCAAACATGGAAGATCAATTAAATGTAAGTGCTACACTGAACCTGTCTTTGAGGCAGCAAATTCCTATTGAAGAGCAATTTCTCCAATACAATGAAAATAGAAAATTGATTTACAGTCTAAGCATGTCAGTTCTTATAAATAGAGTTATAACGAGGGTCTATAGAATGTCAGATAAAGGAACAGAGGACTGAATGAACAGATAACGCTTCATTATAAATGAAGTATAATTGTTCAATCAATAGTTTGCTTTAAAGATTTAGGTAAGATTTCATTAGACATTGATCAAACAGGTATCGCTTTGTACAGAGAGCAATGAACTGCAAGTTTATGGTGGGAAAACACTCAGAAAAGTTAAAACTATTAAAAGCTAGTAAAATGCACTGAAGCAGATTATGCTAATGAATAGTTTTTAACACCAACTAAGTAGCATCCTTTATCTTTCTTTCCCTCTCTCTCCCCACCCTACTTCTGTGTCAGCCACTGAGGTAGGCTGGTTGCTGCAAGGAGCTTTTCAAGTCCATGTTATTTCTGCAACATGGCAGGTGCCATTCTTTTGGCATGAAGCAGCTGCTGCTGAGAGGAATCACACAGCATTCAGTCTCCGAGCACTTCATACAGATACGTGTTTGCCTAAAGGATTATTCCCAAGGTATTGATACAACCATATTTTAACTGATTTAAGCAGCCCTCCTCCTGCTTTTAAGAGGTTCAGCAATCTAATCAGGGATCAGCAGCAACACCATGTGATTTACAACATATTAAAAAATGCAAATACGTCAACAAATAATGGGTACAGACATGATTGCCCTCTATAAATACCTCAAGAGTGAGCAGGATAGCAAAATGCCCAGGAGGAAAAAAGAGCTATTTAAGATAAAGGACGATGCTGGCAATTGGCAATGAATAAATTTAAACTGGAAATGAGAAGATTTCTAACTATTAGAAGAGTCAGACTATGGAACAAATTCCCAGAGGAAGTAGTGAAGGAAAAATATCTCCTGGCTTTCAAGACACATCCAAACAAGTTTATGAAAGGGATTACAAAATAGCAGAAGATTGGGCTAGTTTGCCCAGATCATTTCCAGTTGTGTGTCATACCTTAATAAGCATGATGAAGAGATGAACAGCAATTCATAGGGTGATACTAATCTCTGTCTCTTTCAGTTGGCTGGAAATGGCATGTTAACTAGGAAAAATTACTATATTCACTGAATTAAATATGTTGCACATAGTTTGAAAATCTGAAGTGAAGAATAATTTGATCTCATGGGCCTATTTCACAGGCACACGAATCATGTATTTCAGAAAACGATACATAGATGAACTGAAGCTTGTAACTACTCCTCTGGCTAGGTAGTATGACTTAGTGACGGCATAGAACCACATAGTCCATTAAAAGCATCCCTAAAGAAAGTACAACATTGCCTAACCTTGTTGCCATCACCATTTTGCGAAAGTTCAGTAAAAAAAAAATAAATTGTAAAGCATGTATTAGAAATCCTGACACTAACTTAAGTCACTGCTGGAATGTCCACAGACCTGAATGGAGTTTCCATTCCACTTGGAGCTTACCGCTGTTGTTATTTAACTGACAGCTAAGTTTCTCAGGGAATACTGGAAAGAGTCCAATGAAGGGCTATGAGGATGATTAACGGACTGGAACATCTCTCTTATGAGGAAAGGCTGAGAGACCTGAGGCTGTTTAGCCTGGAGAAGACTGAGAGGAGATCTTATCAATGTTCAAATAAATACCTGAACAGTAGGTGTCAAGAGGATAGGGCTAGTCTCATTTCAGTGGTGCCCAGTGATAGGATGAAGGGCAACAGGCACAAACCGGAACACAGGAAGTTCCACCTCAACGTCAGGAAAAACTTCTTTACTGTGAGAGAGACAGAGCCTGGCCCAGACTGCCAGAGAGGTTGTGGAGTCTACCTCTCTGGAGACTTTCAAAATCCACCTGGACACATTCCTGTGTAACCTGCTCTAGATGAACCTGCTTTGGCAGGGAGGGGAGTGGAAGAGGTGATCCTCAGAGGTCCCTTCCAAACCCTACTATTCTGTGATTCTGTCATTTTCTAGCCAAACCCTACTATTCTGTGATTCTGTCATTTTCTATCCACTGAAGCAAGTATTTGCAAACCTGACTCAACAACTGCATAGTGCTGTGCTAGGCATACTTGTCTAAAAGTTAAGCCTTCCTTTTTAGTTGATTTACATTTCAAAACAGGCATGTTAAAGAAGAACTACTAACGTGAAACTATCTACAGTGACATGCACCAAAGCCAGAAAGAATAAAAAGAAAATCAGAAGTGCTTACCATTTCTCACATTTGATAGCAATCTAGAAAACGCAGTTTTGCTGATAGCGTTAGTCCATCAATAAATGGTGTTCCTCCAAAACCAACTTAAACAGAAAAAAATACATCCAAAGTGGTAGATTAAAACCCAACACTAAAGAAATTATTATTATGTGCTTTGCAGGAAAATGCCGATAACGGATCTCAAAGTAATTTCACTGACAGCCAGTGCCACAAAGAGCATTGATATTTTAATTGCTCATTGGCATTTCATTTAAAAAGTTTTAAGACAAACAATAAGCATTATTAGAAGGATAGTTTATCTGAGTCTCTGAGATTACTCCTTCGTGGTAGTAAAACTTTACTTAATTACCATTTTCCCTGAGATGGATAATGCTGTTATTAATTTTTATTGGTGAAATCTATACAGGACTGAAAAATGTCTGCATCCCATTGTGCTACGTGCAGTACAGACACCTAATTCTGCCTGAACAGTTCTTCCCTGTTGTTGTGCCAGTTCAGCCATCATCATTCTATGCTGCCATCAGCTGCCTGATCGCACAGGCCAAAGCTGAATTCAGCAACAACCCCTCAGAAGTCTTCTTTCAGACACTCCTGCCATAGGTTCCTGTGGGCCCAGCTCCTCTGCTGCCCACTGTGGTGCCAGCATCACCTGCTGTACACAACAGACAGAGATGGCTCCCTCAGTGGCCCCTTACATAGAAGGGCACCACTGAGAGAGCTCAGCAAGAGGCAACCAGCCCCAACAGAAGCCACATCCAACAGGAAGCTCTTCTGACTGACCGGCTCCTCGTTGATATAGCCCTGGGCTCACCCACCACCCCAACCACAACCACCTGGGTGAGGGCAGAACCACAGAGACACAGGTGGGCCAGGTTCTGACTCTGGAACATGAAGCCAATAGGGAAAGCAAAACACTCTGCTAGATTGTGACTCATTCACAGGTTAATTCCAACTTGGGGCCCACAACTCGGGCCCCAGCACTTGACCTGTCAACAGGAAAAAAATAACAACAGAGTTTTCTTACCTTTCCCAGAGTCAAGCATCTAATAATTATCTAAAGAAGACACAAGACTCTGCTTCTGAGTCCTTGCAGTCTTTTATGTAATTGACTTTGTTTCTTGAAGTTTCTATTAAACCCACAAATTCTTACCCTAAGAAGGACAGAAGGGGAGATTATTCTCAAACTATTGCTTCTAGAAGCCACTTCCTTTTGGTCAAGTAATGCAGTCTAATGGTCTCTTATACCCTTGAAAATCCTTGAATGGTGTTTCAGACCTGGCAGATAAACTATAACACTTGCACAGAGTATTTATGAAAAAATGCCAAACCCAAACAGGGATTAGGGAAGAGGACAGAAATCATCATTCCAATGGGAAGAGAACTGTTTAACCACTTAAAGACAACCTTTAGGATGAGAATTTAAAGGCTGAGGGCCATCTGTTATGAAGGAAGAGGTGGTGATGGGAAAAATAAATATTTCCCTTGATCTATATATATACACCCACAACACTCACAGTCCAGAAATACTTCTTAGAACCGAAGAATTTCCTTTACTTGATAAATAAGCTAGCAAGTATGTTTTACTGCATCATAACCATGTGTCAGAAGGAGAAGAGAACGGTATTACGTGGAGCAGTCTAGATAATGTTGCCAAATATTTCTTCCTGGGCAATGAAAAAGCTCTGAATTTTGAGAATCCCATTTGGATTGAGTCTTTCTCTTTGGTGTGTATTTAACCACCAGATGATAATACAAAAGATAGATTATGGTGATAATGTGAACCCACTTAAGGGTTTTCTGTTTGCTTCTTGACTGCTTGGTGGGTTTTTTTCTAAAGTAACAGCTTGGCTTTATTTTGTGAGAGGTTCAGTCTTGTGCATTATAAGATAAAATCCCTTGTAATGTTCAGTTGGAGGAACACTGAATTTCTCTGTCACCACAGAACTTAACAGAATATGAATGTTTCTAAGATTCTGAGAATGTGTAATTTGAGATACATTTGAAAACTCGGACTAGGAGAAGCTAAAGTCAAACAGAAATGTGCTTAACCTAGTTTAAGTGGTGGTAAGGCAGTGGGAGAGTATGGCAAACTAGGATTTAGACAGTTAAATTATTTTTCTTTTATGGACCAGAGCACTAAACCTGGCATGTGAAACATGGATTTACATTAACTTCTTTTTACAGTTTAGCACTTAGTGCCTGAGTAAATAACCAGGGTAGAAAGCACAGTCAAGCTGACTGTGGTTGGAGTATTTTCTTAATCAGTAAGGAATATTAGTTTAAACCACAGGAAAAGCCCAAGTTTTTATCTCCCATACTCTTGGTGAAAGCTTAATTTCAAAATTGCTGGTATATGTTAGATGTTGTCTGTTCTCTCTTTATTATTTTATGGTATCTTGACACATAGATGCCACTGAAAATGCTTATCATGCCATAAAAACCTGTCAAGTAGCCAGAGAAATCTGTTGATCAACATGGTAAATACCCAAGTATTGCTTCTGCAGAGGAACTGGAATGTCCATTTAAAATGTCTGAGAGGTTTCCATGGCTAGATAAGTTCTGAGAAGTTGCTACCAGAAATTTTCCTTTGCTCATCAATTGCAGCTTTGTTCTTACTTGTATTAAAAGGATGTCTTAGAATTAATTAAGTGGTATCATTGAAAAAATTATGCAAGACATTTATTAGTCAGTCTACCAGGTGCTTCTTCCAAACACACAGATGAATTACCCACCTGTGAAGAAATTCTGAGAACTTGTTAACAAAAATAAAGACCAGTTGTTTTTCTAATTAGGTTATATTGTGAATATGTAAAAATAAACTACAACATTTTAGCAACCAAAGAAAGGAATTATTTTGATTTTGACATTACATGTCACTAGGATAAACATCTGTGTGTCTAATTTGCTCTAATGAGCAATTAATGGCTAAAACATAAACCATCTATTATTGAAAAAAAGAAAATAATATGAAGATGAGCAGTATTTGGCTTCCAACTTACACTAGTGTTTATGTAACAAAAACACTCTTTTTTTTCCTTCAATTCTGATTACAAAAACGCACTATATTGCTGCTGAGCTATAATCAGTTTAACATTTTTATTTTTAATAACAGTTTGTGTATTCATTTCAGTTTGTGATGATGATCCCAGCACGTTACAATAATTTGCATCTCACTTCCAAATGAAGAATGATGTTGTTTGCATGGCTAATTTCTCAGCAATCCCTCTTAATTTCAAGATGAATGTGTTTTTCAAATTTGCCCAATTATGTAAGAAGCAAACAAACAAACAATCCCCCCCTGAAATCCCTCAGTGTTCCTAAGACCTTTATATCAATCTGTTTTCAATTAATTGTCTTAAACAAACTCTGTGGGAGAGTTGCTAAGCACTAGCAGGTTGCACACAGGTTGCAGAGTCTCTGCCTTTGGGGCTTTTCAAAACTTGGTTGGACATAGCCCTGGGCAACATGTTCCAGCTTTGGAGTCAACCCTGCTTCAAACCTGGATGACCTGCATCAACAGGATGACCTCGAGACCTCTCACCCAAACTGAATCTTGCTGTGAGTCTACGAAAACAGCCATTAAACAGGTTATATAGTGGCACCATTGCACAGGGAGGGATTTCACATTTTAGTCGAACATAAACAGAGTAATAAACCTTTAAAAATATCTACATTGAAAAAAATCTTTAATGTGCATTTCACATTTGTGAATGTGGTTTCGTGTATATACACAGAAGTATGAACTTTTCTATCTGTACATACACGTATGTGTATACAACCTATAACGTTAAAACATCCCTTTCTATACATCAGACTTTGTTTCTTAATGTGCTGAGGTTTTGTTGCCAGTTCCTTCTAATTATATTTCAATGTGATTTAATTAATGTAGACTTGATAATAAAAAAAATTAAATGTAAAGATTGCCACAATGAGGAAAAGTGGAGTTAGTCCACAAATTATTAGCTTTGAGTAAGAACAAAACATAGCTTATACGCAAAGAATAACATGTCATTTCCTTTAGAAAAATACTCAGTGGATTGAATTTCTTGTTTCATGCTTTTGACTTCTTAGTTATTCTAGATAAAATTATCAGGAAATTTCTGCTTCCAGTAATGTCAGTATGAATTGAAAGTAAATCTATTATATACACTGAGTTACAGGTGTCAGAGTATTTCTTTCAGAACTGAATACGACCATTTATACAGCTAATTATACAGAAAATAATTACATTTTCATAGTGAATTTCATTCTATCACCATCTGTTACATATTTTGAAGCAGGTTTTTAATCCAGAAGGTAATTTTACTGGGAGTGATGATAAATCAAACTATATCTTTATTACAAGACATACTAATTCCATTACAGCCTTAACGCATCAGAATATCCTATAATGTCCAATTCCTCATTCTTCCTTACATAAAACTCATACCGACTTCAAGTTCTTTGCAACCAAAGCCTCTGGAAGCCACACCCAGCATATGTCATAAGACAAACCCGAGTCTTGAAAGAAGAATCTATTCCTGAGAAATGTCATTAAATATTTCCTAAAGAAAGTATTTGAACTATGAAAACAGGTGCCTTAACATGAAGTAAGACACTTGGTAAGCGCCTCAATTCTCAGCTGTTTAAAGGCCCCAAAAGATTTTGGTTTTAAAAACATATATTTCTCATTGTTACCTGGAATTTATGGTGTTGTTTCCAGTGATTGTTATGTTGACAGATGTAATGATACTTGTCTTTGCTGGTGTCAGGTTGTTTATGATTCAGCAATTAATATTGACTGTAGTCCAACTGTTACCTGTAGGATAGCACTTCCATTCTTTTCTCTCTTCTTTTTGCCTCTTTCAGAAGGTAACATTCAGGAAACCACAGTGACCATATATGTTTGTAATGTTAGCATAAGAAACATTTTTCAGTTAGTTGGTGCTGCTGAAAGGTTTCATCGTTTGAGAAAAAATGTTGCTTACGTTCACAGGGTGTTATAAAAAGTACCATAAAAATCTGAAACTTTCTTTAGAGATTTTCCTTTACCAGAAATTTAAAACTCATTAAAATATCAAAATCGTGAAGAACTATATTTAGGAATTTGATGAAAAAACCAGAATTTAACTTTTTGTTTCTGTACATAGAACATATTTAGAGTTTTTATTTGGAACTGTGAAGATTTAAAATTTGTTGTGTTGCTGGTTTTAGAAATGAACATTAATGGTTTCATGTAATGATTTAAAAAATTATTATAGAAACATAGAACCATTATGGTTGGAAAAGACCACCAGGATCATCAAGTCCAACATCTTTCCTAACATCTCTCTAGCAACTAGACTATTGTCTCAAGTGCTACATCTACTCATTTTTTAAACAACTCCAGGAATGGTGACTCCACCACCTCCCTGGGCAGTCTGTTCCAGTGCCCAACCACTCTCACAGTAAAGATTAGAACAATTTAAAATTAATTAAAGCCATTTAAAAGAATAGGTCACATGGGCCTACATAGCTGGGAAGAGAGACACAGGAAGAACCCAAGCTGAAGAGAAGTGAAGCTTTTGAGTGTGCGTACAGAAGGGACAAATAAGTGCTTTACAAAAGCTGCGCTTGCTATTTGGGAGAAATCAGCGTGTAATACCTCAGTCTCTCGTGTAACTTTAACTTTTTATACAGCTTTTCCAGAAGGCTGGGATCAACTCTGAGTGCTCTCCCAGACTGGAATTTTCCCTGCCTCAAGTTGAGGAAGTGCCACATCATTTCTCAGAAACAGAACCTGTCATGCCCTGTTCTGTACCAGAGGTAATTTCCAGCTCAAGTTCTTTTGAGAGGGAAATCTAGCAGGAATGTAGATTATTTTAGGCATTAGAGTTAATTATATTCTGGTTGACTTGTGAAACCATTTGCTTAAAAAAGTGCTAAGGCGCTCATAATTTAAAAGCAGAAGGGATAATCCCACTTGAGACTGATGAGGCCTGAAGTCTTTATCAGCTACATTGCTGCTACAGAGCTACGGGATGGAAAGGATTAACTCACCTGCCTCCTTGCAAGCAAGCTAAGCCTGCAAAAAATCTCTCTAGAGAATCTGCTCACATAATTGAGGGTCTAGCATCATTTAAAGTGCTGGACTTGTGTCAGCGGTGTCACATCTGTCATGCACCTGCAGTTTAAGTCCAGGAAGGACAGCTTAGCATCAAACAGATGCTTGTACAGATTAAACATCATCACATTCTGCTCCTAGCCTCTGCCTAGCATTTCAGGTACATTGATCCTTCATTCCAGAGACATAATTTTCCTTCTCATTTAAGACAAATGTAAGGAAACACATTGGCTCCTGTACACATATCACTACAAACAGGGAGGACTCTCTTCCTTTCTCTTTCTCTTTCACTCATTTGAGTATGCATGTGAATGTAAGCTGAATAATTAGGCGTGGTACCTAAGACATGAAACTCTGATGAATCTACAGAAGAAACTGAACTATGTGACCCTAGAAGTTCTCCAGGATAGTAATAAAGAAAAATATGTCACACACCTAAGGTCTACTCAAACCAATTTCTTGTTCCTATCTCTAAACAAGTCATAGATCTCCTCACTGAGCCATTTTAGCCACATCTTTCTAATTTTTTGCCATGTTCTTTCCAGAAAAAAGAACAAAACCCATGAGTACAAAAAGAAGGTATGAAAGAGGGTCAAACACGTGTGTTATTTGCCCATTATTACTTGCCTTTCAGTGTCTAAATCACACAAGGACTGCTATTATAGAGAACACATCCTCTTCAGGAGCTTTCAAGTGGAAATATAAGCTATTTATGAGGAACTCTGTAGGAAGGTTATTCCCAATATGCTCTTAAAAGTTCCCTTCAGTCCTTTCCTGGGTCACTTCATTTCCACCTGTGTAGACTTCAGCATGGAGTTAAACACTACAGTTAGCTGGGGTGCTTTCTCTGTGCATGCTAGCGAAATAATTTATCTGCATGACCCAAAGCAAATATCCAAGCCACAGGCATATAATTAAAGTGGCTTTAATCAGTTTTGATTGAGTTTAACCAAACATTTACTTCGGGTTTTTTTTTCTCATTGCTTACAATTAAGTAATTTGTTGTGCTTAAATAGGAATAACAAAACACTTAATGAGCACTATGAGTGGAAGGCACTATGCAACTTTGTAGGCACTGTAATACACACTAAATTGTGTAGGGTTCACAAGATCACTTTATATATTCCTGTTCATACACAATAAACTCCGAAAACACTACTCAATAGCTTATAACAAGCAAAAGATCATTACTAAGCTAGTATGCACTACTTGAGAAAAGCAGGAATAGTACGAAGTGTTTACAGAGTATCAAGTAATTTCTTAGGTAAAACAAACAGCTGCATAATAAGCAGACCAAACCCTGTGCTAAAGAGACAAGACAGAAGTTCACAGTGATTCCTTTTTCTCTGAGTTGACATAAAACAACTTTTTCACCCCAAACTTTAGAGCTCCCTGAATCACAAATGTGAGAGAAACCAATTAGACACCTCAGAGGTTCTCCAAACTACAAGAGACACTGGAATAGCCGCACTGACCATCCCCTACTTGGATTGTGAGGTTTGCAGGAAATGTTTTCCTCTGATTTCCTATAATTTCCACTTCCAAGACTTAACTATTCTGCTATATAAGCTCTCAAAAAAAAAAAAAAAATCAATCAATAAATGCCCATTTGAAAAAAACTCCTTATATTCATAAAAAAATTTGTCATCTCAGCTACAAAGGGAGTTTCTTGGGTGTTGGAAAGGGGGAGATTCTCAATCAGTTCGCAATCTATGGCAAATTGTCAGCTGTTTTCCCATTAGTAGTCATAAAATACCCTACAGAAAACAAATCATTCACCCAGAAGTATACACTTCCAGTTGCAAAACTAGTTAAATAATAGAAATCCATATTATTTATAAAAATGAAAAAAATAAAATAAATTAATAGAAATAACTTGATGGATTAATCTAGCACTGTTTTTCTTCTGTGGATTCACCTGGCTTTTTGAAGGTGTTATTTATTATTGAAAATAAATTATTTGGACCTTTCTTTTAATCGTGAGTGCATCACTGTCAATATTACTTAAAACTTGGAAGGAAAAACTAGGGAGAGGAATAGATTTAATTTTTTTAATGCAGCAAACAGGCCTTCTACATGAACTTCATAACACTTTATATTTTCCTGTACAATCAGGCTGATTCTTACAAAAGCTGTCTATGGCTCTGAGTATATTTGATCTTTTTAAGACCTTTCCTCAGTTCTTTGTTTCTTCTTTCATCTGTGGCATTCCATTTGATTCAGAAAGCTTTGAGAAAAAAATTATCAACAATATAGATATCGTTTCCCATTATCAAGCCACAAACCTTTTTCTGAGGCATATCTTATTTAAGCTTTTCTAATCTTCTGATTAGTTCTATATTAAAATAGAACTAGATAAATAAGTATAAAGCAAAGAAGCATCACTCAACCAGAGCTTAACAATCAAACTCCTACCTGATCAATTAAAGACTGTCTCTACACTTATATAATAGCTATAAGTAGTCTGAAGCAATTCCATATTTGTCACAGATATTTAACATTCATGATTTCTAAAATTTCCAATTACATATACATAATTTTATGTTCTAAAGGCTCTGTGAGATTTTTTTATTATAAAAGAGGAAAGTGGGATTACAAAAAGATCTATGTTTTCACTTTGAAAATTGAATCATTAAAGTGAAGATGCATGTTATACAGAAGGAGGAATGATGGGAAAAATACATGTACTGATATTCTCACAAGACAGTTAGATAAATAAAAAATAATTGTATACATTGATCAGCCAAATAAAGCCTGAAGTATTGTATTTGTCCTGCACTGAATACCGTCAAATGAGAAATTGTATAACATCATAAAACTGTCAAGAATAAAAACAATCCATAGAAAATCATCTAGAATGACCCTGTTTTCAAAGGACATTTTCTCCTATACAAAAAAAGTAGAAAAAATCCCCAAAGATATACTGCTGTTCTTGAGGTCTGGGAAAAATTAAATGAAAGAATAGAGAAAACACAAGAATCACAAATTTTGCACAGTTTGATTGTGGCAAAACCTGTCTAATAAAGGAGATAGGAAAAAAAACCTCAGCCTAAACCTGATTATCATTTAGCGTACATATTTATTGTTAATTCCCTTGCATGTAGAAAAAATTGTGTTCTGTGAACAAACCATCCCCCCCCCATCTTCATACTAGATTTTCTACTTATTTTGGGTAGAAATACCAGTTTCCCCATGAGTTTGATAGACTCCTTAGACTTCAATTTCTTTGAGAGACTTTCCAAATTTAACAGCAGAAACAGAACATCATAAGGCAGTTTGGCAAAAGGCAGTTTGGCAAAAATACATCAGTTGTACTACCTGCATAAGAAAGTGTTATAAAAGAAAATTGTTCCAAAGATGTTGGGAAGAGTTTGAAAAATATGATTGTGTATGTGAGAAAATACAATCTCATTCCCACAGCACTAAAGTCCACAATCCCAAATGAAATCAGTGAGACCCATCAACTGTCAGATCACAAACTATGTTCCCCAAGGAAACTTTTGTGTGGTACGAATGGTCATTGTTTCACGACGTGATATATAATGATAAGTGTTTTCTGAGTTTTGTTGTCTTTTTTTATTTGTTAGTCTTTATTCACGTAAGGAGTATGTGCAAAACAGATTTGTGAACCATATTAATTTCGCCAGTCTCTAACCATGTCTTCAGTAAAATTGGCAATCCTTTAGAAATCGATATTATAGTTATCAAAAATTTATAAAACTGAATCCAGCCTTTACTTACCCCACACAGATGAAGGAGGGAGAGCAGGAGAAAAGGAGATACAAATTGTTTAGAATTTTATTTACTTTGGTTAAATTTTATTTTCTTCTTCTGCATTACTAGGGAGTTACGTCTATGTCCTTTGTCACAGATCACAGGTACTGCAGGCTGTAAGGATAGAAAGCAAGCATCTCTTCATGCTTAGTGAGCTGAAAAAAGAAACTGAATCTAAAGATATATTTAGCTTTTACACTATGTACCAGGGTTTCCCAGATGCTGAGCCCCAGTGACACCCACTGATCTGCAAGTAAAACCTTTATTTTAGAAATGTAACATAAACAAGGACAAAGCTGTAACCAAGGTAAGAGTTTTGGGAACCTATATTTCACTGAAACACTGGACACTCTCAAAAGAACCATCTGAAATTGAAATTATAATTGTAGGGAGAGTTTTTTCAAAAGTTAAATTGGCACATCATTTTTGAAGTCAGATTTGGAAAGGTATTTACCTGGAAAGACACAGACAGCTTCCAAGAGAATTTTCAAGAACTAGGACTCATACAAGAGTTGTATACTTGACACTTTCCAAACCACTGCTAAGTGTTTTTCTGCAATTTTAAGGCATAGGTATTAGAGGACTGATCTAAACCAAACACTTTTCTCTTGTAATATCTCAATTAAGAAAACGCAATGTCAGATAATCTCATCTTTGTAGCTGCAGAAAACATAGTCTAGCTTTTCCTGTCACAAATACGAATGCATGAGTTATTATAGACGTGTGCATAAAAATCTGCACTTAGCATATCACATTGACTGCCTTTCAGTGCTATATTTCATTTAAAGGCAAATAGGAAGGTTTTCAGTCTTGACATTTTTTATCAATATGTGCTATAAACACATAATGACTTTATTTCCCCCCTCAGCCATCATTAATACAGTAGTCTTCAACACAGAAGTTTAATTGAGCAAATTACTAAAGCTCATGATTTGACCATCTGTACGTGCATCTGAAAAAGTATTCACTTATTTTCATTTTGTGAAGATTGTGCCACACATCTTCTACATTGTAACTGGAAAGTGAAAATAAGAGATGTGCCTGAATACTTTTTCTTTTCTCACAGATTGAGTAAAGTGAATTATTAATGGACCTAAAACCATGACTGCTGAAAGTCAATATTTATGTGAATATTAAAAAATATGAATAGTTCAGTTTGTAGCAATGCTTTTGTCATCTCCTGTACTAACAAAAATATTCACCAAACAATTACGTGGCTTTATCTCCTGATACTTTTAATTCTTCATATCATAGGGTATCTTATTAATGTGAGTATATTGTTACACATTTTTTTCCTATCTGTTAAAAACTTCAACAATAAAAGCTTTCAGCAGGAAATTTATGAAATATTGCCTGTGGATGTATGTAATGTTCTCTTTATTCCACAAGATGGAGCTCGATCACTTCATTACAATTCTGTGACACAGCTATTGTGTTGTCCTTTTGACATTCTCTCCTATGATTAAGCAACAGTCAAGATGTAATGTATACACACAGTCTTCATATGTTGACAAACAGTCAAGTGTGATGTAATAGTCCTGTATTTATGGATGACAGAAAAGTCTGAAGAAAACACTCCTTGGCTTCTACCGCGGTGTACATATAACCAGCATGTATGTGGCGACTCCACCACTTCCCTAGGCAGCCTGTTCCAGTGCCTCACAACCCTTTGAGTGAAGATATTTTTCCTAATGTCCAATCTAAACCTCCCCTGGTGCAACTTGAGGCCATTTCCTCTTGCCCTATTGTTTGTTACTTGGGAGAACAGACCGACATCCAC
>VZZY01000716.1:0-75323 GCA_013400335.1 Eurystomus gularis | reverse complement strand
TCTTGGCCACCTGGGCACACTGCTGGCTCATGTTCAGCCATCTGTTGACCAACACCCCCAAGTCTTTTTCTGCCAGGCAGATTTTCAGTCACTGTTCCCCAAGCGTGTAGCATTGCAGGGGGTTGTTGTAGCCCACCTAGCATGTGGCCTTGTTGAGCCTCATACCATTAGGCTTGGCCCATTGATCCAGCCAAGCCAAGTCCTCTTAGAACCTCCCTACCATCAAGCAGACCAACATCCCTGCCCAGCTTGATGTCATCTACAAACTTACTGAGGCTGCCCTTGATTCCCCCACCCAGATCATTGATAAATATATAAAAGAGAACTGGCCCTGATACTGAGCCCTGGGGAACACCACTTGTGACTGCCTGCCAGCTAGATTTAAATCCATTCACTGCCACTCTTTGGTCTTGGACATTCAGCCAATTTTTAATCCAGCAAACTGTACACCCATCCAAGCCATGAGCAGCCAGTTTTGCCAGAAGAATGCTGTGGGAAACAGGATCAAGCCAATTAAATTTTAGTAAAAGGGTGCTATTATCCTGTCAGCAAAGCTGACATTTTTATAACCCATTATGAACATGGTATACATGATAAAATCCTGCTATTGTGAACACAGTAATTATAGATAAGTGGAAAAAGGAACTGTGATAGTTTCTAGCCCATCAATAGCCCTTGTGTCTTTGCTATCTCATGGCATTCCACCTCCTACCTCCTCTGGGATGGCGGATCGAAGGACCTCACAACATTGATGTACTGCTGCCCAGGCTTATCATTAGTGAGCTTGAGTTTACCCCTTTCCCCTTTTAAATGCTATTTTATACCAGTAATAAAATTTTATTACTATATGACATTTAGATCCAGAATCCAGCACTTATGCAATAGAACAACACACTGATTTGCCATACAGGGAGAGTTTTGTGCTGGGCAAACATAATAATTGCATGTTTGAAAAGGAACTTAACTGTTCATGTAAAATCAAAGTCCAGAATCTGAATTACATCCTCAAAACATGAATCAGCTAGAGGTTTTCTCTGAATATGTTGTTTCATTAAGAGTAAAAGCAAGGCTTGCCAGGTTTTCATATAATAATTCTATGACTGAAAAGTGTAGGTGTCTGCAAAGGCTCAGCTTTCTCTATGTGGGTAGCACACACAATCAATGGGATCTTTCACAGCAATAGCTGAGAATCACAGAATCACAATTTGGCTGGGAAGGATCACTGGAGCTTATCTAGTCCACCCACTACACAGAGTCAGAGCAAAGACAACTTAATGTAGATTTGGTTGTTGTTAATAATGTGTCCAGCTTTCTGAAAGGTGATGACAATCTGTAATCCTGACTGTTCAGTGAAAAATATAGGCTATGTACTTCCAGTATTTTAATACAGCTTTTAGTGGAAATACCATTTTTTTGGCTGCAGAGTAGAGCGTTAGTGTACATATTTTGTGAAATACTGAGCATGTGTAAAATATGTGGAAGTAGATCAAATTCAGATGGAAAACTTTTAAGTTTAACTAAAGAAAACATCCAAAAGCCTACTCAGTGATGTATCCTGCTTTGGTACATCTTCCATGGAAGGAATACGGTAGGCAAGAATGGTTTTAACCTTAACAATTATATCAGAACAACTTTAGCTTACTGAAATCTCACTCAGCTAAGGCACAACTAAGGCAGCTTCATTCAATATTGTAACTAATTTTGCAGTGGTTTGATATGTCTTAAGTTTACCATTGGTAATGCTGGATTACCATTTATCTTGGTTTCTGTGAGCCCAGTGGGCGAGATCTAGCATAATCTGGTTTCAGAAACATGGAAAAACTCAACTATCACACTTTCTTTCTATGAAAGCTTTTGTTGGCTCACAGATGTTGCAGTAATATCTCTTAGCTTTCACCCAAAGCAATGAAAAGATTTAAAAGTCCCATTTTATAGCATTTTCCAGTTATACTTTTTTCCAGTCTTATTCCACAGAATTTTTTAACATCTCTCACCCAATTCTTATCCACTTCCATATTCTGAACAAATGTCAAGGAAGCTTCTCACATCATACCACTATTACCAGTTCTTCCTTTTTTTGTCTTCCTTTGTCCCTTTCAAACAAGTGCAAATCCAGATCGCACACCCATAGTTTTGCCAGCAGCTCTCTGACACTATATTCCTTTACTACTGCTATCCTGTATACCTATTATTCCCATCCCACTTATCTATCCTCCTCAGAACCTCCACCACTCCTGTGCTGTCTTTGTAATTTCTATGATCATTTCTATTGTTCTCCTTTTCCTTTCTCTGGAACATTTCCTCCACCCATAGAATAAAATAAAATTGAACAAAAATACAGCCATTCACAGCACTTTTACTGCCATTCAAGCTTCTGATTTATGGAGACCTGGAACATTTCATCTGATCCTCTCATCTTTGCACCTCGCCATTGTAGACCGGATCAGGCTGTTGGTGTTGGGACTCTCCTCTCATCATTTCTTGCAAACCCTCTCAGTTCTCCTTTCACTTTCAGCATTTGCAGGAAGTCTCCTCTCTTCTTTACAACTGCTGCCATATCCTATCTCAGCAAATCATCTCACTGCAGTTCAGCTTTCCTCTCTAATTTCAGCTTCAATCTCTCTCTCCTTCCCTCAGCACCCTGCACTTTTCCTTGGCTTCTTTGTTAATGATCCATTTGATACCTTTCACTGCTGGTTCTTTCTTCCTTTGCCTTGATGCTTTGCTTCAGCTCTCTGACTTGCCAAAATGTGTGTCCTTTACATTTTATGCTTTCATTAAGCTTCACTCTCTTTTTCTGTCTGATTTTCCTCTTGCTGCGTTTTCCTTCTTCCAGCTATCAGCTAGTCTCGCTCATCACTGATCATCAGCCTGCACCATCTTCCCTTGTGACACTGAAGAGCAATTCCTTTTGACAGCACTGATAAGTGCCTTATGATTACACCCTTTTGCTTGGTTGGGTTTTGGTTTGATTTTTTTGGTTTGTTTGGGTTTTTTTTTTCCATTTCCTGGGATGGAACTGATGAGTATTTTTCGAATATACCTAACTGGTTAGGCTTTACAAAATAGTCCCCTGCTCTCAGTCACAGAGTTCAGAAACGAATGTGTTCACTTGCAATACATGACACATTTTTTTTAGTTTCTTCTTTTGATGTGGATTTTTATATAGATAATTCTTTTCCCATTGCTTTTGCCATCAGATTCTGAAAAGGCTGCTACATTCAATCCAAATGAAAAGCATTTGCAGACAAGTGTTTATAGTTTCTGGCCTTGACGTATGCACTATATAATGGTGAAAAAGATTAGACAAAAGCAATGAAATCTCCCTTGCTCACTCAGGTGAGTATCCCAGTTCCTGGATTACAAAACATTTTTCCTTCCTTTTCTGACTTTCTCACATCCACAGTGGGGTATTTAATTACCCAATGCTAAGTGGAACAACCTTGAAAGGCAGATGTAGACGTCTTCTATAAATAAAACCTAGCACACTACAGAGTGCCTTACTATGTGTAACGTTATAAAATGCCTACTGAGCTAATTAGAACTTTCCTATAGAAAGTGGGAAATTTGGGTATGCATTAACTCAAGACAAAGGAAATAGATGAAGGAGGACTCCATGGATAATGGGATGAAATGGAGGCTCGAACTAAGCAATACCATCCTTAGACTCTTAATTCTCAGTGAATGTTATAGAGTGAGCTAAACTCAATTCAACTAATTGCAGTAGGCAGATGCCCAGACGTTGGGAAATCTGATGCTTTGTGTCAACCTGAGGGTTCGCTTTTGAGATTCCAAACTTTCTCTGAACAAAGAAATTCTTCAGAAGACATAAATGATGGTGGTGTTTGATTGAGTCGTATGCACTCACTGAAAGACAAGATTATATTACAAAAAAATGAAAAACGAGAACAGGGATCCATACTCTTATAGGGGTTGTTGGAATAGACCTTTATCTCAGTCATCTAGTTAGCAAGGGTTCACACTGCTACTGCTGTTTCATTTTACATGCCTAAATATAGTTAAACAGTGTTCAGAAGACACTATCACATAACCGACATAGTTGATTGACAGGAGGAACCATGCATAAAAAAGCAGGAATACAGATATTCACATTTTAAATTATTCTAAATAGCCTTATAATAAAATATATCGATGTTAAAAAATGAGAGGAAAAGATACATATTCAACAGAAAAAGTCAGAAGAAAATTATTGAAAGAAGTAGTAAATTAAGCCCACAATTTTCCATGTAGTATCATTTACCTCACTGTAGCAACAGTGTTATGACACATGTTGTATAACTGTACACTGTTATCTGGGCTAATCACTATTATTACAACCATAAGAAAAATTATTTATAGTTTCAAATAAAGGCAGAGTGGAAAATCACTTGAATTTCATTTCACTCTCTTGAATTCACTCTCCTTTTGCACTTCTTTTCTCAAACTCCAGAAGCTTCAGAGAATGGAACAAAGGGGTTTGAAATGGCTGTTTTGTAATTCTTCGCATTTAATTCATTATCAAATACAAATTGACTTGGAACATGGCTATATAGTGACCTTTAGTTCAGTCTGAGGAACAGAAGTATTCTCAACTCTATGACAAAGCTTTTAGTCATAAGTGGGATTAGGCAGCTGTTAAATGGGAGATCTAACCTTGGTTGGAAGCAGCTCAGTAGAGGTAGGTTCACATCTTACATTCCTGAGAACTTGTGTCAAACTCTGACCTGTCTTAATTCCATTTTCTATTCACCAAAACAAACCAAACAAACAAACAAAATATGCCTTTGACAACACATCTTATCTTTGGTTAATAGCTAGACAGAGCAGTGTGAAGCTCCTCTAGCGTTACACATAACACTGAATAAATGTAGCCTTCTATCTTCTCTCTCACAGTCTGATTTTGTTGCCAAAAGTATTGATTGTATCTGTTACTCCACACATGCAAAACCCTGGCTTTGGTGGAAAGAGGCTGGAAGGAGTGGGGGAAGGCACAGGAGACCAAGAAGGAGAGGCAAAGGGCACAGTCCTTACTGCAGGCACCTCAGCTTTGGTCTGAGACACAGAGTGATACCCCATTATTTATGGCTTTTGACAGCATGATAGTGCGCCAGCATTCTGCACTGAATAAGGTGCTGTCTCAGAATTAAGTTGACTAACAAGCCCATGCTAAGACCCTGCTAGAGCTGAAACTCTGTAAAATGTAGATGATTGCTTGCTTTGTTCATTAGATTCATAATGCCTCAAGATGTCCCACTCGGTATAGTTGCACACTTCTGAGCAGGTCTCAGATTGCTTTTGTTACAACTGTATGAATAAGAATCAGCAGAAACCACAATGAATGACCTCTAATGACTTTATATGCTTGCAAAATTTCAAAATCATTCACTGCGAACTTGAATCACACAACAGCAAAGGGCAAGGTGAAGGAAAAGGAAAACATCAGCTTTCCTTCCCTTTTGATGTGAACCAGACTCTTTGTTCTGAAGATGCCAAAATCACAACAATCGAGATAATAATTACAAATTTTAATTGAGTGTTCTGAAATAAAAATAAGGTGAAAGATCCCTAATAAAATGTGCCACTGACTTCAAGAACACAGTAGGGAATTCAAAAGATGTAGATCTCTGTGGAGGGTTTATATACTTATATTCACAATATGGTAATAACGTACACTATGGGTCATACGGATAATGCTGTATTTTTAAACATCTGTTGATCTCATTCTTCCCTGCATGTCTCGGTTGTTTGTGTGGTGGCTGAAAAGAATGAAGCACAGAACAATTTCTCTTTTTTTGTTTTTCTTTCTGTCACACAGAACCTAGAAAGTCACCAAAATTTCATCCTAGTCCTATTAAATAAAGCAAAAATGAAGATTATTGTGCTTGCTAATAAATAATGATGGTGCTAGGAATGTAGAACTGGCATTTTCTAGTATTTAGAAGTTATGCATGTCAAAGTTTTTTATGACTTTCAACCATTTACCTAAGAAATAATTTTTTAAAAATTGATATCTTGGTACTATCAAATCAAAGTTGAGCTGTTCAGGAACGCTGAACAGGCATTACACTGCTTCATAACCAGAGCTAAACCATAGACTTCAGGATAAATTCTTGTCCCCACAAGGAAACATTAGGAAGTTTTTTGCCCTAGCTCATCTTTCAGGCCTCAAATAGCCAAACAGCCAAAAACAAAAGACCTCTGTATTCTTGTAACAGCAGGATAACTTTCTCTACTGTGAATTCCTTCTTCTGGATTTACATGTCTTCACATCTACATAAGACACACACATACAGCCACCTTAACTTCCAGAATAAGTCCAAAAACATCATTCAGCAAGCCTGACTACTGTCACTGACTTACAGAAATATTTGCTATTCTACTTTTTACAGCTGACTTTCTGGGTTTATCCAGCAAATTTTGCTACAGGTGAAACAGTTTGAAGAGATACACCCTTCCCAAATGGAGAAAGATAAATAGAAGCATACATCTCTGAATGACGAAAGAAAAATTTAATAAGAGAGTTGATTGTTTCCATAAAAATATAAAGGATCTTGATGTTCTTGTATGAGTGAAATAGGAATTTCTTTCTTGGTTTTATGACCAGTTTTTAGGAACTAGATTGTTTGCTACAAGAACTCCAAGAATGAAGTGCTCATAAAATAAAATACATAGTACTTGGCAGCGATGCTTCCATAGACAGGAGTTGAGAGAAATGTGCTGCCCCTGCATCATGACTCAGACAGAATAAATAGGGCACCTTATCTGCATTGTCTTCAACAAAGAGACGCTCCTAATTTAGGTATCATAAATTTCCCTTGAGGTAGCAATTGAATATTGTTCTTGGCACAGAGGTACCAGCTTAATTCCTGACTCTATTTTCTGATATTGTGGTTTCATTTTCAACTGGAAAAAAAAATAATAGTTGGAGTATTGTGAAGAAATGGGAGACTAAAGATAAGATTTTAAAACTTGATAATCTGATCCAAATGAATAGGGCTTCAGTACAACTTTGCTGATACAAATTTTCCCAAAATATGGAGGAGAAAAATGTATCCATCTATATCATTTTACCAAACTACTTCGATTTCTGTTTTGCCTTCAATATTGGAAATTTTATTAGTTTCTTCTGTTGTTTTGGTTTTTTAATGTAGATTTTCTGTAGCATTTTCAAACTTGTGTGGAGCAGGGACAGCAGATTGTAAGCAGGATGGAAGGTAAATTGGAATATTATAAATAGTGAACAAAGAATATTTTTTGCAAAAAGTTTTAGCATTTAAATTCCACAGATTTCATTATTTTAATGGAAATCAAATACACAAATACCTTTGGAAATCTGTCCCAGAAATATTATACTGTGTAATCAGGTACAGCTGAGAGGAATGAATTAAGAGATTTGCTTGATTAAATTCCCAGTTCCTGTTGCAGTGAGTATTTGTGCCAGCAGATGCTTTTAATGAACCTGGGATTTATAATATAAAGGAGAAACATAAGGGGAAAAGGATTACATGTTAAAGAAAAAAAAAACAACACGGAAACTCTCTACGGAGTTTGATTTAAGGCCTAGCCTGTCTCCCAAGCTTCCTTTCCACCTGCTGGATCCACAGGCAGCACACAAGCATTGTATTTTAGTTTTAACTGAAAGTCTCCATTCTGGTTACATGATGCTGACTTTTTTTTTTTTTTTTTTAATGCATGTAAAGAAGAGCTTTAATTCTAGCACAAGGTTTTACAATTGTTTAAGAGAAACACAGAGTTGCATCATACCTCTCTTTGTTAAATGCCAGTCTACCTTCTGATCATCTCAGGAAATAATGCATCTCATCTGTAATCACATCCATCTATCTTAAGTAAAGTACTCCATTTTTCACTGACACTGAATTCAGTGTTTTATTACGTCAATCTTTGCTAATATAAGACTTATATGTTATTCTTATTAGAACTGTCTTGTGTTACACATTTTTTGTCTTTTGTCTTATTTCCTTCACAGTTCTTTCTCCTTTCTGTAAGCTACTATACAAGGCTCTTTTCCTCATCCTTTCTCTTCTCTACTGCTCAAAGTCTTTTCCTTTTTTCTCTTATTCCATTTTCACACATATTCACTGTCATGCTCTTTTCCTTTTTCTTTCTCCAGTCCATTCATGGTTTCTGTTCCTCAGCAGCCACTTAGGGCCAAGGACCTACCCAATATTTGTTTTCATGACTTACTTACATTTTCTTATACTGTTTCTACTTCCACATAATTTAAAGTCTCTATTCCCCATCTCCTTTTTCTATATGCTAACTGATTAATTCTGTGGTTAATTGATGTTTTAGGAAACCAGATACTGTTTGAGTTCAGGTACCCATTCTAGCCAATTTACGGAAGCAAGAATCAGTGGAATTTGTCCTCTTTCAGAGTCAGATAGACAACCTCTGATTGGACAGCTATGTTAAGTCTTACATCACTTATTTTCCTGTGATAGAACTTTATTTACAGGTTGCTTGCATGGAACAGTATTTACTCACTGAGGACATATCAACAGAGGGTTTAATTTCTTCCTGATTTTAAAATAAGGATATGTGCAGCTCCATGTTTTTCCTCCTTACAGTTATTTACGTATACGCATACATTCACTTTTCCTTTATTTGTATTACAAATGGCTTGCTATGGTACAGATGTAGACATTTACCTATTCATCACTTAATTAAGAATTCACAGTATCACAAATTAATGCATTAATCAACTTTCCTGTCAATTTTTCCCAGGTAATTTAACATTTATGATGCAATCCATAATACTGCCTCACTCCTGGGAATTTGCCAATTTAACCACTGCCAACTTTGGTTCATTTCAATAACTATTAAAAAGAAAAAAAATAAGGGTAATTTTTCATACACTTGGTGATTCATAACAGTTGGTGGCATTCTTTGCTTAAAAAAAATAAAATATGTAATTATTCAAATACAGTAATATATTTAAATGTATTCCTAACACTGAGCTATTCTAGGTTAGACAGGAGTCCATAAAGATAACAGTATTAGTGTCAGGAAAAAAAAGATCCTAACACAGTTCATAATAACTGTCATTTTAGAATGGTTCAAATTAGATTCCAGAGTGATGAAAATCACTATTTCACAAAATGGGTTTATACACGGAAGGCAAGAGTAGCCATCTGACAGAAATTACTTTTCTGCATTCAATTGTTTACCACAAAGGAGTAGATTCTTGGAAAATATTTGGAAACCATTTAACGCCAAACGAGCATTAAAAAAACACAAACCCTCTTCTGCTTCATAATAAGATGAAAAGGTAAAAATTAAAATAATCAATATCATAATGTTTTACTAGCATTATTAGTTCACAAGAGCACAATGCTGTAAAGTAAAAATGGAATAATCACAGTATACGCTGCTGTACTTCCAATATTTTATCTAGGATTCCTTAGAAATTCCTTTTTAACGTGCTTTGGAACAACAAGAAGAAAAGCTTATGAGAACACTTTTCAAGCAAAAAAGCTCCTTTGAAGCCACAACTAGATGCCTGTACTTTTAATTGGGATGATCATTATTAGAAATGTTTGGATTGAGAAAAGTGTTTATAAAAAAGGTATCGAATCTTTGACTTACGCCTTATCTGCTGCCATGGCTGTAACCTTTAGATAGGTTTTTAAGACTGTGTATATATAATCAGTACATGGTCTTTGATCTTATTACAGGAGTGGCTTTTATGATGGATCAAAGAGGTGGAAAGCATCATAAGAGGTAACCAAGGCTGCACATATGCCTCAAGCCCACGTCAGCCGCATCTATACTATATCTGATGTGCTTATCTGGATGGATAAAGAGGATTCAAAGCTAGAGCAGTATCATTGGTTTGACTTTCAAACTTTTGCAAGTGGATCAATTACTATAGGAGGCTCTCAGAAGGCTCAGATTAGCTCAGATACACAGATTAGCTTGGTGACCTATCTGAGTTTTACAGCAAAATCCTAAGTAAACCAGTGCACAAGTTCAGAAATAAGCCATTTTTTATTTATTTCCATGGCTGGATTTTATCCAACTAGGCTGCTGCAGGAAGCTACACTCCTGAACTAAGTAATCATCAATGTATCAGAGAACATCGGTAACTGCAAGACCAGAATGTGCTACTCACTGGTGTAAGAAAATACTAGAAATGGCATAATACTTACAATATTCCAAGATTGGGACAGTTCCCCCTATCAGAAAGACAGGAAACAATTTTTTATTTTCCTTTTTATCTTCCACTTGTGTTTCCTGTAAAATGCCCCATCTAACTTCAGCCTTTCATGTGCTTGCTTCAGCCTTACTTACTGAACAGCCATTTTCTTTCCTACAATTATAAATTAACATCTTTCATTGTTCTGGTGAGTACTCCTCATTCAGAAGGAAAATTCAATTTTTGTCATTAAAATCAGTTAAGAACTGGATAAACATTTTAGTATAAAACAGGGAAAATAGCGTACTTACATTTTATTTTAGCCTTATATGTCAGTAATTATTTGCTAAGAAATTAGTATTTTATCTAACAACCCAAATTTCTGAGCTCAGAATAATACTGATGCAAAAAGGTGTTAACCAACAAGTTTGTTTTGCAGCATAATTTCAACATAACCCATAAAGTGGTGTGCAAAACAAAACAAAAGCAAAAAGCAACATTAAAACCAAGTATTTTTTTTCATGTGAATATCTTCTTTGATCAGTAGTATATTACAGCTTTTAACTTTTTAATTTCCACTGCACCATGTTGTCATATTCCTTCTTGGGAAAGCACTTGATCTTTGTGAGAATTTGCAGTGGTTTGAAAATAATGACCTTGGATTAAGTAAGGAAAGCAAAGACATATCCAAAAGCATGCAGAACAATGATGCTTTTATCTCCAGGCAATGTCACATTAGCGGCTGTGTGCTCAGCAGGAACTGAAGGCTTATCCAACATATTTACTTTGAAAATTTCACAGATAACGATGTACAAAAGCATTAATTTGAAAAACTGGTAGCAACTATGCAGTAAGGCAATAGCAGAATTATACTAAGTGGCATATTCAACTAAATGGGTAAGTATATTTTAAAAATTAAATAGTTCTGGTTTTCCGTTCCCACTAAGTTACATCTTTGGATAATATGCATCTGCTTTGGCCAGTCATTTACACTGACTTCTAACTGTGACATTTTTATCTATTCCATGGAATAAAAGTCAGTAAATTGTTTTCTTTTGCTGAGAAAGACTTGTTACATATCTTCTCAGATGGAAGATGGAGGCCACTTTTCCTTCCTTCAAAAACCACCTTTCCATTGACTCCAATATACATTAAAATATTCGAGATTAATTCTCTGTAAACGTCATGGGTGTTTATTATATTGACAAAATGTAATGAAAACCAAATGTCAATGCAACTTATGCCTGCATCTGAAAATTATTGCCTGATTTAATGTAACAGTCACAGCACAGAAGATGTCATTTCAGTTATTCATGAGCAAACTACAAACAGAAAAAAAAAAAATATCAAAGGAAACTGTGATCTTTTAATGTCTGTTACAGGATCGGTCTGAGAGTCTGAACTTGGTAGTGTGAAATATGGGCTGGGAATGTTTATTCCAACTTCTGTCCGGTGGGAACGAGCAGTTTCTGTTCAGATACCTGACAACATTACTATGCCGTGCATTATATCATGGTTGTTTACTTGGCATTTGACAAGACATTTCCCACAAAAGGCAGAGTCTTTTTCTACTTTGTTAAAAGCAGTTTCTGGACCTAAGGATGAAAGAGCTTATAAATAAGTTTAAAAAACAATATTATTATGGTTTTCAAGAAACTGCTGAATTACTATATTTTCATCTTCCCTTCTCAGGGATGTATCCTCTAATATTTTTAAGAACTGTTGTTGATACTGGCAGTGTACGATGGGTATGAGCTACAGAAGGGGCCTAGCTCCTAATGTCCTCTGTGATTATATTTCCTATTGCAGCATAGTTGCTGCTTATGTTTCCCTCTGATCTCTAGCCTCTACTTATTGTTTTTTCCATCTTCTCCAAGACTGTTACAAGTTATAGTAGAAATTCCAGAACAGTTTTTATTCCTCGCATCATACTGATTCAAAAATGCAGTTTTCTAGAACGGGCCAATATAGGATGGTACTACGTTTGAGGAGCACGGTAATTCTTGCTAGATTGGCAAGAATGTATGAAGAGTCACTCAAAATAGAATTAAAAATGCAGAAAAGTACCTGCAATCTAGCAGTACAGGAAAAATCAAGAGCAACCACATTCCTATATATTTTAAAATTGCAGACTTAAAAACAGGTTTTGAATTTTTTTTTCCCTGGAACTAAATGCTTTTACCTCTCAGTGCATGAATCTTTTTTCTGCATAATTTTGGTCAGTTATGACCACACAATTCAACAGCTCTCTGTATTTACATGGAAACGGGCTTAACAAACATGGTATCACAGAGCTCAGATTATATTATTTACTAACACTGGCTCACTGTTGAATACTGCCTGCAAAATCTTTAAAGAGAACATTCAGTTTAAGAGAAAAAAATTAGAAATTAAGGTTAGAGATCTGTCATGTAACTGAACAGGATTTACAAGCAAACCCTGAGGTTTTAAAGGAATTTTCCAATAATATGCAAAGATTTCATTCCCAAATTCTACTGACTCTTGTCTTGAAATAAGCACAATCAGAGACACTTGAAATAAGCACAATCAGGGACACTTAGTTTCAACTTCATAGATTAATGAGCACCTTGAAAAGCAGTATTCATGTAATCTAAAATTAGATACTGTAGGAAAACAAGCTTCTTAAATAATCAGCTTACTTTTCTATTTCTTTGTGGAAGAAAGATTGGAAGACTTACAATATTTTGCATTTTAATTTATTTTCTTACAAAGAAAACCTCAACCATTGTGCTAGAAGGGTTTTCACCTGGCAATTTGCTTAAGATTGAGACAGAGAGAGTGTTCCTCTAAATTTTCTAAGACTCCTTAAAGTGGAAAACATTGCTTTTTTCTGTTTTCATACTTGTGGTGAGTTGACCTTGCCTAGCTGCCAGGTGCTCACCAAGCTGCTCTATCATTCCCTCTCCATCAACAGGACAGAGGAGAAAATAAGATTAAAAGCTTGGGGGTCAAGGTAAGGACAAGAAGATCACTCACTAATTACCATCACCAGCAAAACAGATTGGACTTGGGGAGTCAATTAATTGTAACAGAGTAAGATAGAGAGAAATAAAAGAAAATTAAAACACCTTCCACCACCTCTACCTTATTTCCGGGTTCAACTCCACTCTTGACTCTTCTACATCCTACTTCTGAGCGGTTCCAGGGGACAATGAATGGGGGTTGCAGTCTATTTGTAACAGTTTGATGAGCCTTCCTCCTCTCATTCCTTGTGGCAGATGCACTTGGCCTGACAAAGACCGGACAATGACCAAGGCTTGCCAAAGACCTGATAAAGATCAGGGCTTCACAGCCAGCAAAAGCTGATTACTTGGTTGCAGGTCCTTACCTTGCATTTGACATGCACTTCACTGCAGCTAAATAGAATTGACCACAGTTCAGACTAGGGTATAAAGGGAGCCCCACTGGACAGTTGATTTGAGTGAGTCCTTCTCAGAGCATCAGATCTTCAGTTAGGAACCCTCCCCTTGGATTGGAACACTGGTCAAGGAAACTTCTTGATTGATGATCTCTCACCCCCTGCTTTGGTGAGTATTTCTTCTAGATATATCCTTGAGTGAGGCCTCACTCCTTGTGGGTGAGTGATCCCTTTTCTGGGTACCCTTGAGTGGGAGGTTTTCCCTTTTGTGAGTGAGTGTGTACACATTTTGGGTCATCTTTCTAAAAGAATATTCACGAAACTTAGGAATTAGTTGTGTAGTAGTATATTCCTGTCTGACATCCAAACTTGTCATTTACTGTGGTCCACTGGAGTCCTGAGTAATTTTTAGTTGGAATAAATATACATTTTGGGTAGCTACTGCTGTCTGTTTTGTGGTTGCCTCCACAACACTCCTGTCCTCTTCCAGTGTGGAGTCCCACCCAGGGGCTGCAGTTTTTCAAAACTGCTCCAAAATGGATCCTTTCCATGGGGTATGATACTTCAGAAACAGATTGCTCTGGCCAGCAGTGTGGATATCTGCTCTACTGCAGACTTCCATGGGTTGCAGGGGGACAGTGTGCCTCACCACATTCTTCACCGCAGCATGCAGGGCAATCTCTGCTCTGTTGCTTGGAGCACCTCCTCCCTCTCCACCTTCATTGACTTTGGTGTCTGCAGGGCTGTTTCTTTCTCATTTTCTCACTCCTCTCTCGTAGCTGCTGTTGTGCAGTGTTTTTTACCCTTTCTTAATTGTAAGATACCACAGATATCCTACCAAAGTTGCTGATGGACTCAGCTTTGGCCAGCAGTGGGTCCATCTTGGAGCCAGCTGGAATAGACTTCACCCAACATGGGGGCAGCTTCTGGTGTCTTCTCACAGAAGCCACACCTGCAGTCCCCACCACTAGCAAAATCTTGCTACATAAACCAAATACAATACTTAAATTAGAGAGTACATTTTTCATAGAATCATAGAATGTTTCAGGCTGGAAGGGACCTCCAGAGGTCATCTAGTCCAACCTNCTTAAAACCATTACTCCTTGTCCTATCACTACAAACCTTGTGAATAGACCTTCCCCTGCCTTCTTGTAGGCCCCCTTGAGGTACTGGAAGGTCAGTATAAGGTCCCCCCGGAGCCTTCTCTTCTCCAGGCTAAACAGCCCCAACTCCTTCAGCCTTTCTTTGTAGGAGAGATGTTCCATTCCCCTGATCATTCTGGTGGCTCTCCTCTGGACACGCTCCAATATGTCCACATCCTTCTTATGCTGGGGGCTCCGGAACTGGACGCAATACTCCAGGTGAGGTCTCACCAGGGCAGAGTAGAGGGGCAGAATCACCTCTCTTGATCTGTTGGCCACAGTTCTCTTGATGCAGCCCAGGATGTGATTGGCCTTCTGGGCTGCCTTTGCACACTGGTGGCTCATATCCAGTTTTTCATCCACCAGCACTCCCAAGTCCCTTTCCACAGGGCTGCTCTCCAGTATGTTGTCTTGCGGTTCCGGTATATTTTCTTGTTGTTTAAAGTAATTTTTCTGATTTTTAATAACAAAGTAACTATTTTTGCTAATTTCACTTCACATTGACTCTTGATTGGTAAGAAAATGCTAAAAATATCTTTGCATTATAAAATCTGTCACTTGCATCAGAATGATAAAGATATAATAACTTGGGGGGAAAGATTAGTTTTAGGTTTAATTTGGAAAAAAGGCTGATTGCAAATAACATTCAAATAGAAAGTGTGTGAAGTAAATGTTAAGCTGAATGTCAAATCAAATTAATCACATGTTCAGGAAAACCAAAACAGGTACACTGAAAACTTCATAATTCCCAAATTTAACTACAAATTGTCAGTACTTAGGGAAAAGGGAAAAAAAGAGACAGCAACAGAAAACCGGGTCTATAGGCTGGAAGTCAAATGATGAAAACATCATGGAGCAAGCATGGGTAACTGAACCAGCAGGAAAGCACAAGTAATAAATCAACAGAGAATAGCAAAAGCAAGCCAGTGTGTACTAAGATGAGGGAAGACCCTAGAAAGGGGAAAAAGAACCATACACTTCTCCATAAAACATTGGACACTCTTGCAGTCATGAAGCATTTAACTATAAAGTGCTACAATATGGAGATCTCTACACACTACTTTGAGAAACAGGAAGACTTTAACGTATTGCCCTGTCCCTCACTTTCAGTTTAAAGGCACATATTGGCTTTCCAATTACCAATGTCTGAATTCCAAGTGGAAATTCTTTATTACTATTGCTTAACAAAAATGTGCTTCAGTACCAAAGCCTTACACTAACAGCCATTAATCCAGCAATATTTAATGTCTTGAAAGGATTACAATACATTGGAGGATAAGAATTAAGAGAGGATTTCTCACTTAATTATCCGACTGGATAACTCAGAAGGGGAAAGCTCCCATGTTTCTATTCTGATTCAGTGATTTCTTTAACATTCAGCCAATGCTTACCCATGACTTACAATAAAAACTGCATCAGGTCCAACTATATTTTCCTCACCTCCCTTCCCTCCTCCACTTCCCAATAAAATCTTTGGTTTAGGCCACTGCATTTTTTCCTGATACAAAGAAAGGTGTGTAAAATTGTTTGCTATCTCACGTGACAAACTGCAAGGAACATAAAATCAGCACCTTCTACTTGTACAATCATACCCAAGAAATGAAACAATAGGCAAAGATTTCACAGAATCACAGAATGTTAGGGGTTGGAAGGGACCTCTAAAGATCATCAAGTCCAACCCCCCTGCCAGAGCAGGAACGCCTAGAGCAGGTCACACAGGAACACATCCAGGCAGGTCCTGAATGTCTTCAGAGAAGATTTACCCATTACAAAAATGATTATACCACAAAGAAACATAGCCAGACTTAATCCATTATGTATCTAATACTAAGAGATCTACGGAAAATTACTCACTTTCCCAACAGCTGAAAGTTACTCGTTTTGTTACTAATTACACTAGATCACCACAATAGCAGGCAGAATAACCCATGGACAGGATGTACGCACACCTCTTATTTGAAATCAACTGCTTCAATGCCAGTTTTCTAGAATAAAGGCTGTCTTCTAGCCTATTTCATTTGTTATTCCTTATTACTTTAATAAGGTTAAAATATTATTTTTTAATGGAGTGGCTCAAGAGCTGAATTTTTGTTCCGTACTTACATCTGAACTTCCATACCAGCAATACCAAACCCCTTACACAAACAGCAACAAAGCCTGTATTAGCCCCTTCTTAGACAAAACTGAATAGAAACTGCATCTGAAGAAGAAACCGGTGGGAAGATCGATGGAAGAGTCCCTCTCAAACTGGCCTCACATCAGAGGCAGGTGATGGAATTTACTTGTAGTGGATTTGTCTGGGACAGAGTTAATTTTCTTCACAGCAGCCCATATGGTGCTGATTTAGATTTGGGATCAAAACAGTGTTGATAACAAACAAACATATGTTTTGGCTATTGCTGAGCAGTGCTTGCACAGCCTCAACACCTTCTCTGTTTCTCCCTCAAGCAAGTAGGGTTAGGGTGAGCAAGGGGTTGGGAGGGTGACCTGAACTGGCCAAAGACATATGACGTGCCATATAACGTCATAGTTAGCAACAGAATTGAGAAGGGGAGAAGAATCTTTCCAAAGCGGTCATTGCTCAGGTACTGGCTGGGCATTGGTCTGCTGGTGGTGAATGATTTCTTTTGCATGATTTTTTTATCTTTAATTTTTCCCCTCACTTATTAAGCTGTCTTTATCTTGACTCACAGGTTTGGAATTTTTTTCTCCTTGCTTTTGCCCTTATGATTCTCTACTCCATCCTGCTACGGGGGAGTGAGCAAGTGACTAGGTGGGAGCTTAGCTGTCAGCCAAGGTCAACTCATTGTGTTACTTCCAGACAATCACAGAAAGCAGCTAGCCCCTTAAAGGATCTGCAAGTCAGGCAGGTTGTGTTCACAAAGAATTGTCATTCATGTCAGCACATTCTTGCTTCAGTAAAACGTGAAGCAGAAGTTAAGATTTGACTCTGAGGCAAGTTACAGAAAAAAATGTCTGCCCAGAGGTTTTTGTTCATCTTTATCTGTTTTTATTACATCCATGCTTCCATCTCCTAGAATGTCCAATATCCCCAGAAACAAATAATTTTGATGTGAAGAACTTACTGTTAATATAATGCTACCTATTATATTATCTATGAAGATAGAGAGAATTTTCACAGATATATGCTGTGCCATAAACACTGGTGTAGCTTGCGGATATCAACTGGTATCATGAAATGCGATTTATGCTGTTTAAAACCATTTCAGTAACTTCACCAAGGAAATAAGCTAGGAGTTGCATGCTAAGTGCTTGCTTAAGCAGAGAATTTTACTGCATGGTACACGCCATGCTGCCAAAATGACCAGCATCAGTATTTGTACTCTTTTCTTGGCCTAAGTGGAAACACTTCCAAAGTGATAAAAATTAAACCAGATGTTTCTTAGTATTTAGCTTTAAAGTCACGCTTTGATTTACAGTGAAGCAACTTCTCCAAGTATGAAAACTTACATATTATTGTTTTCTTTGAGAGAAACTGTGAGCTGTGAGACCATGCCAGAGGCCAGGCTGAGTGGTCCAGAGGTTTTGTACCTCAGCAGCACATGAAACACTTTAAACAGTTTAAGAGATTTTTATAGTAATTTTTTCACAGTTATTTCTTAGCCTCTGAATTACCCAGAACATCAAAATTAAAAAATGTGCTTCCATTGTACCTTTAGACAATTAGAAAAAAAAAAAAAAATATTGTTCCTTTATTGTGTTGACCTTGCTTGGCATACCTCATGATAAAATTCAAACACTTCACCTTCATTTGGTATATGAGCATCACCCTCAGCTAAGAAAACAAAGATCAAGAGCCTTGTGGTTAGCTATGTTAGATGAGATACAAATATAAAACTTAGCTACAAATAAATAATAACTGCTATCTCAAGGAGATTTCTCTCATTCATTTCTTTCTCTCTCAGCCTCTTTCTCACCTATAATTTAATGGATGAACTTTTTTGAAATATACTAAAAGTTAGAGGATCTCAATGTTTAAGTGTCTTTAATTTCCCTCCAACTTCCCAGTTAAAAACTCCTCCTTTTATACTTTAAGATAAGAAATTGCTGACCAGGGTTAAGACAGGTCCCTAGTCCAGTTTGATTTACAGGCTAATAAATATTTGGATCACACCAGAAGCATACCTAGGTCTTGCAAATGAGATTCCAATTCAAGGAAGGTAAGGTCAGGAAATTGAACTTGTAAAATGGAGCACTCATGCAGAACAGAAAGATGACACAGATATTGCCATACCACATTTTCTCTTTTTTTTTTTCTTTCTTTTCTTCTTTTCATTTTTTTTTTTCTCCACTCAGTAACTGGTGAGTGATCTCCCTGTCTTTACCTTGCGCCATGAGCTTTGTCAGCCCAATTTTCTCCCATTGTCCTGTTGAGAAGGTGGGTTAAGAGAGTGCCTGGCTGGGGGGCTGGCCCTCAGTAAAGTTAACGCACCACAAGCAGGAGTTTACAGCGGTTACTTAAGTCATTACCAGAGCAGAGGAGGGCACATAACGTTGGGCAGATGTCTACGCTGGGAGTAGCCAGTCACCTCTAGGTGAGACTGGTGCCACCTTCAAGCCACTTTTCCACCTCTATTTCAGCACCTAGTGGAAGTAGTTAATGGAATCCATTGGATTTAAGTTATACTATTAGACACTCACCCTAGAAAAACACAGAACATCGCTCCATCTGCACAAGAAGCTAAAAGAAGCTATTGCCAGCTAAAAGACAAACTTGGTGTCTGAATTGTGACTGTGTTCTTGCAAGTGCTTTGGGCTGCATGGCACCTGGCCAAAGTAGAGACTTCAGGCTTGGATCATGAATGTGGTACATGTGGCATACGAATTCTCTTTATAAATATACATTAAAAAAAACTTTTATGCCTGAATAAACTACTCGTTTGTGTGATTTCTGCTGAAGATTTTCCAGGTAATCTTACACATATTCTTGGATTCACAGCTGCAGAGTAGCAAGAAGAGTTTTTCACTGCATCTGAACTCAGACAGCTACTGAAAGGTCCTGTTTACCATCTACACACTCCTATCTTTTCACTCACAAGCTTGAACCCACAAGGATGAGTTGGCTGATACACTCATCATTCGAAAATTAATCCCCTCTTCCCTCCTACATGCTGAGAATTGTAGTTTGTCATCAGTGAGCTGAGCCAACTGATCCTTCAGGGAAGCTGTATAAATATGGATGATATAGGGGAAGAAGGTGAAAAGGGCTGGGCAGCACCTCAGAGTTATATGGGATTAGGTATGACAGGAAACTACCTCGGCAAACATCTGAAAATATGCTTGGTGATCTTACAGGTGAATATTTTGTGACTTGTGTCTGCAATATCTTTCAAATTAATGTCTACTTGATATTTCTATGGTTTTATCACATGCATTTGGGATTGAGACATATCTGTATGTGACATAAAAAACAAACATCAGTTGCTGCCTGAGGGTAAGTAGTGAAACCCTCTTTGTCTATTCCTAGAGTTACACTTAGAATCACTTTGCTTATTTACACATCTTTCAGAGCTGTTATTACAGCAAATGGACACACAAAGTTTTTCGTATCCAAGTGAGTAGATAAGCGAGTTACAACAGGCTGTAATAGGCTGTAACACCCTGGGGGATCCACTCTCTGTTAAAAATGGGTGTTTGCATCAGTAGTTCCAGATTCTCTGCTACTTGTAGAAGGTAAATGCTTTATGACGTGATCAGTTACAGTTCTTGCTGGAAATGTATTAGACTCCAGGACAAATTTTCATCCAAAGCAGTATATTAATAGTAGATTTTATCATTTAACAAAATGAAACATTTATCTAGTTCACCTATTACTAGATTTTCTTCAAAAGCGCTTTCTGATTCAAATATAATTTAATCTTAGTAAAATTTCATTGATCCTTCCAGTAATAAGAGAACTAAGAAATATCAAAAAAGTTGTCAGCTCCAGAAGCTACTGACATAACTTCAAGTCTGTTAGAGACATACATACGCACGTTGATTTAAAATGAAATGTGAAAAATTTAAATGAAACCTCAGATTGGAGAGGACTGTGCCTTCCAAAAAGAATTAATCTGCATTCTTCCTTGAAGAGTTAAATATTGGTGAGCCTTAGTGTAGATATATGATTTGAAATGGGAAGATTTGACCACAGAAATGAGGAGAATTATTATGGGGAAAGCAGGTTTCTTTCCCTGCGAAGCCATCAAAGATTCTGTCTTATCACTGTTCATCCAAATTCAGTGGTCTAAAATAGTGACGGATGTTGAACTAAAAGGGAAATGTTCTGGTGCAACATGTCCATGGAAACAGTTTCTTAGTAAAATATAACAGGAAAAAGTCAGTCATCGTACTGTAATACCCATCATTAGGTACTTCTGTCAATATTGCACTGATTTATTACAATATTAGGACTGTATTAGTGCTGTGCACCAAATAATAGTTTATGACATGAGGATTTTCTACTAAAATAAGTCTGTAGCAGACTCTGTGTTAATAACTCAGCCTTTTTTTTCCATGCATTTCGATCTAAATACCTTTACTTAGGAAGATTACACTAATCAGAGCTCCTATGTCTCATTCATTGAATAAATTTCTACAACTATTAAATACTTGTAGAAGCTGCAACATCTATATAAATAATTCCAATAAATCTTTTCCTTTTTTTCTTTTTTAAATTTTTTGGCTGAATTATCAATCACTTTTAGCTGAGGGGTCTACACAAAACCACAGACTGATGATGTGTCCCCTTTTTATTTGGTAACATTTCCTGGAAGAGATCTAGAAACTTCATTTTATTTTGATGAGTATTCTTTTTAACTTGTGCATCCTTCAGTTAGCCTTTGATAGATTTATTTTTTTTAAGAAGTTAAAAAATAATAAAATTAAGATAGATACCAAAATGAGTTTTTAAAGAAGTCTCCTTCCATCTCTCTCCCTCTTCTGGCTTTCAATAGTTAGGTGTATAGACAACACCTAAAGCAAAAAGCCAGTATTAGAAGTGTTCACATGAATTTAACTTGTGAAAGATCACATTCTTCATAAGGGGTAGTGAATAATTTAAGTAAATGAAAGACTCATCCTAAATTCATAAGTTGAGTCCAATTCTCATTTAAATTAAGATCTCAAAGAGCAGCAATTAAATTTACAAGCAAATTAAGGTTCTTGCAAATTACTAGATATGTGTGTTGATATATTAAAGGAAACAACTGTAAATAAGAGCAAAGTGAATTTACTACCAGGAATGGAGAAAAAAAAATTCTGAAGAAAGCATGAACAAGTGTTGAAAATGTCAATAGTAATACACATTTTAACGCTTTTTATATCTTTCAAGGCCATTGGTCTGTTTACACTATAGTTTTCCACCAAAAATACTGTCCTGAAAGTTAAAATTAGAGGCCTTGGTTTCTTAGCTGAAGCTTTTATTTAAGCCTCTAGAAGGGCATTGCCTATGGGAATACCAAAGCTTTTTGGGTTAATAAAGTGATGGAATGGCCATTACCACTAAGCAGTCTTTCAAAGTGGCTGTGGTTTTCTAAGGATGAGGAAGTCAAATGACCTCAAATGAGGTCAAAATTCATGAATCAGTGAGTCTAGAGGATCAGGCCGAGTTACCTGATGAAGGTGACACTTTTTTTGCCAAACTGCCAACAGGAGGTCATCTAACACCACTACACACCTTTTCTTAATCGGTTAAGACAAACTAGTGAACAGCCTAGGAGATGTAGCCTTAAATTCTGTAAAGGAGAAGGAGCTGAAAGTTGGAACTCGCACATCATAAACATATGCTGCACCACCTGCTCTTTTGCGTAAAAGAGGAGTAGCATGAGGACTGACATTTCTGCAAAATTAGCTTTCCTGATTTCTTTAGAAATATTCAGCATAAGAAGTGGAACATGCTGCACCAAAGCAAATATTTGCCCTTTTCTCCTTCTTGCCCCCCACTTTTTCATATGGTCCTATAAAATGTGAATATGGATTTGGTTCACTCCAAGGTAAGTTTGGCCTTTTTTGTCAGGGTCTTGTCGCCCTCACCCTTGACCTCTCTCTGTGCTATGCCACAGGTATTCCTGTACTTTGCTCCCTTATCTTGCTGATCCTCACAGGCTTGAACTTGGATCTGATTTGTCACTGTGGACTTGCATGGCCATTATGGGGCCCTCATCTCTTCTCATCAGTCCTGCTCTGTCCTCCTTGCTCAGGTACTGCTGGACTGCACCTTTGCTATTGAGGGCATCGGTCCTCCCTGCCTTGTTGCACCATTGGCTTGTCTGTTTTACTTCCTGAAGCAGCCCGGCCTAGCTGTTCCTCAGCTTCTGTTTGTTGCTTTTTCTTTTTGTTGAGGTTTATTTATTTATAATTATTATTCAGTAGATAGCTTCTCGAACGAAGCTAAAAGGTCAATTTATGGAGATTAGGTTCCTGTTATTCCCAATTCAGCAACTTCGTAAAAACTTATTAGACATGTATTGAATAAAGTATTGCTCAGTGGGCTGTGGATCTGCATTTAGTCTCTTATCAAAGATCTGTATTAGGGAAGGATGGAAGGACTTGCTATTTTTCCATGGAAAAGCAAAAGTCAAGAACATTTGCATTGTCAAAAGCTTCTGGCAAAATCTCCAAGGTCTGGTAGAAGTATAAAAAGACACGAGGTGGGTGAGAAAAAACCTACCATAGTGTAACTTAGGAATCAAGGTGCTTCCTTGTAAAAACTTTCCTATTCTAAGGTGGAAAAAAAAAATTGCATCACAATAGCTGTCATGCCACAAAGATTAAAAAAATTTTCAATCTCAAAGTACAAATAGTCTACAGAAAATAAGATAGTTTAATTTTACTATACAATAGGCATAAGCTGCACCAAATCTAACCTTTGGTCCTAAATATTCTCAGAGAAGGAATAATCATGACAAATCAAAACACTGATTGTTCAAAAACAGTTGCCCTTCCTGATCGATGGTGTTAATGACTTGCAGGGGCTTCTCCAAGCATCAGTACAGAACAATGCAATTACAAACTTAACCTTTCAATACTATTCTATTTCAGTTTTTCTTGTAAATAAATATATTTATGAACATAATGATTTTAGGGCTGAGCTTCTGGATGAAGCAGAGGGTTGTCAGCTCTTGCTAGTGTTTTGCACCAGCAGTTTGAGAAGGAATCATCTCAAAACTATTCTGCCAGATGGGCCCTGATCACTGAACACTGCATGAGCCTGTTGCCTACCTATACTATATGGCTGTCTAACATTTGAAAAAGACTTTTAATTTAATAAGCACACAATGTTTTAGGGGTTAAATGCTTCCAAGCTGAACAGATCCTGAATACTTTTGGAGGAACAGGATGCCCACATGACACATTTTCATGACAACACAGAAGACATGAAAATAAATGAGGCTGGTGGGTCACTAAGAGGCTGCTGCTGCTCAGAGAATTCTAACACAGTTTTCAAATCCAAAATGTATGCCATGTAGTCATTATAAGACTTAAATTGTAGAGATGTTCCAAAACACAAGTAGTTTGCTCAGCTCCTTGTCTAACGTGCCATCATAGCTGACTGACATTTCACACTTCGGGACATACAAAGAAATGCATAATGAGGGTTTGGCACTAGATGGTGTGGAAGAGCTAGTTGGTAGGAAAGCATATTTGTACAGTTCTTAAGTTGACTAATATTTGCATTTTTTTGTGGCTGACGTAGCAGTATTTTTTCATCATAATAATTTATCTGGTCTAGAATTGATCAGTACTTTGATTTACATTTCATACGTGTAAGTGCATATTGAGATGGTGTTCTAAGTTGTACTTCTTTCTCCTTTGTATGGAGTTACAAATACATTCCTGGAAGTAAAAACAACCTTTTCATGTTGCTTTATCACTGAAAAGCTTCTATAACCTGAACTTGTAAAATCTGAGATAAACATTTTTCCAAAGGAGTGTATCTAATCTTAGGCACAGGCTACAGAAGGATTATGTTCTTTTTTTTTCTTTAAGTAACACAAGTGACAGAAATATGAGAGAAAAAGAAATCATGTGTTAAGTGCCTTGTCACAGAGTGTTTTAACCATGGTTAATGCACAGATAGCTATCCAAATACTAAATATACATGTCAAGTCATAATTAAATATAGAATACTCCATTCATCTCTGTTGTTTAAAATCCCTGTGCTTAGAAGATGAGCAGATGTTGTAAATAAGTGATCTCACTAAATTTGGGATAATATTCTGTTTAAAAAGGAGATGGTAATAAGAATATAAAAACAGGATTCATAAATATTATTTACTCACAGTCTTCAGTTTTAACCAGAAGAGTCTGGAAATTATATGCAGATACACTTACAATAAATATATGCACAATATGTACACAGAAGTCCAGGCAAATAATATTTTCTATATTTGACTAAAGCTAAAACTGAATTAAGGGGCCTCTCAATTTTAATTTTATTTCTAAGGGCAGGTGTTCTTCAGTGAGTTGTTCTCAAAAGTTTTGGAGGGTAATTTCTGCTAACTCTTCAAAGCTGGATTTCTCAAAACATATTTTTATTTCTACGACCTAGAAATCCATAACAAAAAAACCATTACAGAATCAGCCTCTCCCTAGATATCAAGAAGCCAGCTTCCAGTTGCAATGAGCTTAAGTCATGTGTGTCCTGGTACAACAAGTGGGGTCCAGTTCCCTAACACACAGAATGTATTGAAAGGACTACAAAACTATACGATATTTTCAAATGTCTCACAATTTTAAGGAGTCTGTGCCTGTCAAAAGGAGAACTGGGGTGAATATTATGTGAACTATTCGTCTGTCCCTAATATAGATCTATAACATAATGAAGACTACATTAAAGTTACTGACTTGCTTAGCATCACACACACTACCGCCAAAAGAGTCACCGTCTTCACAAGGAGACTTGGCCCAAGGAAATAAAAATTAACACAAAACTGGCCACAGAGCTGTGTGAAGTTGCAGCAGTGGTACTGTATCCGTTCATTCTATCCTGTTAAAAGAAGCCCATGGATTCCATCAGAGTTATCAGAGTACTGCCGCAGGCACTGATATAGAGATGCAAGCTAAGTAGAGAAAACCTCAGAAGAATCAGAAGGAATGAAGTGAAAGTAAAGGTAGAAAGCACTGCAATAAGTAAATAAGCAAATAAACATCCTTCTCTCACCAAACCACAAAATACACATGGCAAACCAAGAAAGTGTGACTTCCGAAAATTATTTTTATTTAACTATGTATACTTACTCCATTTGACATATTTATAGCTCTTTAATTCTCTCCATCTCCTAATAACATGCCTGTTAATATGCAGGGTATAAACTACAGTACTTTGCGGTAATTGGCTAATCAATCAAAAGAATTCTCATTTATACCCACACTCTCGTGGTCTAGGGAGGTCATTTTAATATTCTGCAAATACCTTTAAGCAAACCCCAGGGATAAATGAAGCAAAAAGTGCTATAAACGTCTAGTTTCCTGCGGCGATGTGTAGTGTTTATACTCTGCTGTTAAATACTGTAGGTCGCTTTTATTGAGCCCTTTGAGGATAATGAGCATAAATGTTACATATACGACCATATGGTTTCTACATATGGATAGGCTGCAGTTAATGCTGGAAACTAAAATTTGCCTCTTAGTTGTGTTATTTATCGATGTGATCAAAGTTAACTCATTTGCACTGAGTATTTGTATGTACATGACTACATGTATAACTGCTTCTGGGCTTAACTACTGGTTATGCAGAATGAAGCCTACATGCAATGTATGATCAGCAGGAGAATGAAAAAGAAATGTTTAATGTCAAGAAAATGGGTATAAAAATACTATAACCGCAGAATCACAGAATGGCTGGGGCTGGAAGGGACCTCTGGTGATCTAGTCCAATCTCCCTGCAAAGCAGGTTCACCTAGAGGAGGTTGACCAGGATCACATCCAGGTGGGTTCAGAAAGTCTCCAGAGCAGGAGACTCCGCAACCTCTCTGGGCAGCCTATTCCACTGCTCCAGCACCCTCACAACTAAAGAAGTTTCTCATTATGTTTAGGTGGAGCTTTCTGTGTTCCAGTTTGTGTCCGTTGGCTGTTGTCCTATCTCTGGGAACCACTGAAGAGTCTGGCCTCATCCTCTTGACCCCTGCCCTTTAGATATTTATAAGCATTGATCAGATCTCCTCTCCATCTTCTCTTCTGCAGGCTAAACAGCCCCAGGGCTCTCAGCATTTCCTCAACACAGAGATGCTCCAGTTTCCTCATCATCCTCGCAGCCTCCACTGGACTCTCTCCAGTAGTTCCCTGTCTCTCTTGAACTGGAGAACCCAGAACTGGACACAATATTCCAGATTTGTGCAGATAATTCACAAAATAATTCAATGGCACCAGGATTGGCAGTTTTGTCAAGTCATATTGAGAGAGACAGAGGCACACACACGGTTTTGTCTTAATTTGGAGCACAGGTAGACAGCTATTGTAAACAAGTAAGCACTTCTCTCTTCTTTTCTCAGTAAAAGGCACCCTGACATTCAGTACTACACAATTTAAGATCATTCCACTATAAAAGTTCCGTTTTAAACGGAACCACCCAAGTATTACTTTGCTATCTCCTTGTGTATTACTTTTGCATGGAAATCTCCTCATACAAAAATACCATAAAAGTCACTTTAGCCAAGATAAAAATAAAAAATGTTAAAATCATAAGCAGCTGACTCCTCTCTTAGATCTTTCTTTGAATCAAAGTGGTTTTAAAATAGCACCTCAGACTCAGCAGTATTATTCAAATAGAATACAAAGAGAACAACATATTAAAAAGTTCTATGTGATAAATTAGATTCTATTGTGTAAATGTCTGCTTGTTTGGGTTGTTAGTCAACTTTGTGATGCCATTGAGCTTTCACATGGTATAAGTCAAATAAGAACTAGTTAGATTTTTAGCAGAGTAGTTAGTAAGTGAAATCTTCTATATAATACCTTTTCAGTGAAAAAGGCACAAAACAATTGAAGTGTACTATAATTATATATATATGCTTAGTAATTATGCATATATATAAGCTTAACTGTGATGAAAAAGCCAACAATACATGTAAAGCATTTTCTTTTTGGCAATATTTGAAGAAAGGATAAATAAGGTTTAATAAAATAATTTTTTGTACTGTGTATATTATTTAATAATGCGGTATGAAACAAATTTCCAACAAAGATACAGGTAAAAAACTTATGGTCTTTGTGAAAATTCCATGGAACTCCACTGTTTCAAAAAAATTATGTCAAATACAAACTTTGAAGAAATCTTTTCCCTAAAGATACGAAAATGTGGGAATCCTTTCAATGCTAAAAGTAAAGAAACTTCACCAAAACTACATTGGAAATGTACTTGGAAATTCCATATACGTGTCTGAGTTATAAAGACCGTTATTAACTGAAAGAAATAATACAAGAGTCTGTGCTAAAATCTACCCTCAATTGAACCTAATGAAGTTGTGCCAGCAGGACTGTGTCATATTTCCACAAGGCTATTCTAAAATTATACACCTGCCTCAAATGCATAAACTAGTGTCAATGGGAAAAAAAAAAAGGAGACACATTCACCACTGGTGCAGCTTCCCTGACATCCGTGGAGAGTTATGCTCGTGTTTTCGTAAGATTATTTTAACAAAGAAACAGTAGACTGGGGAACAGGAGATTGTGGGTTATCTGAGTTGCAGCCAGGACAAACCTGAGGGAGAGAATAATTGTTCTCCTTTATGTGCCTTCCCTTCCCTCACCATTTGACTGTTCAACTTAAAGACAAAGATTTCACTGGCAGTGTGCTTCATTTGGCCACTTTTGCTTGAAGTCTCCACCTAAGGAAGATTTTTAAACACTTAATATACCTGCACTTCCTATTCATTTGCACTGTTTCATTCATCCACTGAGTAAACACATATGGACTGAAGAATTATTTTTTTTTTTCCAGAAAATCTAAAGTTAATACTTAAAGACAGTTTTAAAAGTAATTTAGGGGTACAGTATTGAATGGTGCTTGTAGGTACATACCATCTGTTTCACCATCGCTACTAATTAAACCAAATTCACTTTTGGTCACTCAAATGCAATCAGTTTTCACCCTTATTTGCTTGTTTCCTGTGTATTGTACTTTTTAATCCCACAACACAGTTAACATTGTTTGGATCAAGTGGTAAACCCAAATACACACAACAACATAGGTCTATAGCAATAGCTAAGGCAGCAAAAGCAGCAACAACAAAGCTTGTTTCTTACAGTACATTCAAAAGTGTCTTATTCAGATATATTCGCTTACTCACAGCATCTATTTTTCTTGATGGCTAAGTAAATCATGTGTAACTCTAATATGAAATGCCAGGGCTGATAGATTTCTAACAATTGCTCTGGCAGAGAGATGTGCAAGTGATTAGCACTGGCAATGGTTTTGAACAGCCTGTGTTATAGTTTCCCTAGCAAAGTTGGAGTAATATGTAAGCAGCTGAGAGTCTAGATCACCAGCCTTTCACGTCAACTAATAACATCAGTTCTTTTCTATTGAAAGTCTGATGAAAGCTGATGCAATAACTGAAGCATAAACCAGCCGGTCTGCAGGGCACCTGGAGCATCGCCTTTGGGGACACTCATGCCACTCTCATAGCAACGAAACAATCACAGAAAGGCCCTGGTTTCTGGGCACAATCAAGAACATGCAATGGGATCACACACTTTCCTTTCTAAATACATCTCTGTACTGAAGAATTAGCTTATTAAAGTAATTCCACTGACATCCCTTCCACAGGAGGAAAAGCCTACCAAAATAGAGCCACACTCCCTGCTCAATGGAAGACTAGGAGATACTGCTTAGACACTGTTGTCTGCTATCACTGCTGCTCAGAGAAGCTGGGGTAGTCTCTTCTGAGGGACACAGCTGTCCTAGCAAGACCTGTAAGGCAAACTTGGCCCATACCAAATTTGAAATTCTTTATTCTACATCTCCCATGTATAAATGGAATCAGGGTTAAAGCAGACTGAAGACCCCCACAGTGGCTGCCATGTTAAAAAACTTTATTCTGCCCAGAGCACAAAAGAAAATCCACACCACCTTTCTGTCATGCAGGGCTGATACCATTTTGTAACTTGTATGATGAAATCTCAACAGAAATGCACAGTCACTGTATGACATTATTCACTCCCTGAAATAAAAAGGATTTAAATAAAAGGAAAACAAGCCCATGTAGCCATACATGAGCAGTTAAGGCAAAACGCTGGCCTATGGAAAACCTTTTGTTCTTCTTTCAGGTTTAGTTTTGATTTATTTTCTGCATATAAACACACTCACCTGCTCTCAATTGTATGCTTCACTGACAGTAGAGAACTACCAGGAATAGGGAAAACCCTTGATGATTGTATTAAGCTGATTCACTGAAAATCAACCAAACATATAAAAGAGAATTCATTTTCAGGGAATCAATTTGCCTAATCTCATAAATGATTATCACTTCTTTTTGATTCACTGTTAAGTACAAATAAATGTGGCAGATTAGTCTAAAATTCAGATGGTGAATAAAGCATCAGTCCAAGATAATATTCCCTGCAGTTTTTAGATACAGAAAAACACCTCCTCAGAAGAAGGAGAAGAGGAGAAGAAGTTTGAGAAAGACACTTGTCTGTCATACAAATATCCTTGGGGTTAAGGGATTGTTGTGGTATTGAAAACTCTGTAGATCTTCAGATGCAAACTTCACCAGAATACTAAACAGCTAGTTGAAAACTTGCTAGATACCCCATTTTAACAAATAACCATAGAGTAAGTTAAGTTCAATTTTTTTCATCTGACTGTTTCTGAGCATTAAGTTTACCTTAGCAAGAACTCCATCTTTGTAATCTCTTTTTAGTCAGGAATAGGCATTTTTTAATTGTGTGTGGGAGAGCGAGGAATGCACAAGTAGCAATGCCCTATCCACCTAACGTACCAGCTCCCGGGAGCAGCCTAATTGAGACTTTGGTGCCTTCCTTTCCCCAGGGGAGAAAATTCATTTCTAACAAGTCCCTTGTTCTTGATGATTTTAACTTTGGATAACTGTAATGGTGCCACATGCTTCAGAGATATGTCTGACACCTATTGCCACCTTTGTATTGCGTAGCTCTCTCTCATCCAGTTTCAGGCACTGTTACACCTCAAAGCTGAACATGGCAGCAATGCCACTTTTTATCTCTAATACCAATTAATCTCCTATCTCTTTTGTTCTGCTTATTTGTTTGGGGTTTTTTTTTGGGGGGGTTGGTTTTTGGTTTTGGGTCTTTTGGTTCCCTATGAACATGCTGTATGTATCTTTGTCACACAGGGTTGTTTATACAGTACTGGTCATTACTCACAGGAACTCAGCACTTACCCTTTTTTCAGGTCTTTTTCAAAACTAACTCATTTCTCTCAGAATTATTACAAAGATCTAGAACTGTTGATGGTTTTATTCAGCTTCTCTTTCATTAACGTGTGCCCTCTATGATTTAGAAAGGGTTTTTTTAAAGAAAATTTGAACCTAACACTTGCAATAAAAGAAAAACTAATCCTAAATAAAATCCATGCATATTATTCACTGAAACTGACATTTGCAGTAAGCAGGAGTTACTTCATTTATTCTTCTAAAGAACATAAAAGTACAATGACACACCAACTCTGTACAAGGGGTCAATATTCATACACCTTGCACTGCACTTTGCTCAGTAGGAAAAGACTTAGTGTACCAATTAAGAAGGTACAGACTTTTTTTTTTTTAAAAAAAATCACTTTAATGTTCTGTCTTTACAATCTCCAGCGTCAGTCTATGCTATGAGAGATATCCTACTGTGCAAGGAGAATCTAAGTTTCATCCAAAGGAAAACCAAAGGGAAACTTTTCAAAAGACAGTCCATTCAAATCTGCAAGTCATTGAGAAAAGAAAACAAACAAGAGAGGAACTTTAGATGCAACGCCTCTATGTACAAAAGAGGAAAATCAACCCAGTTGTTAAATCAGTGGTTTCTTCCTACGCTAAGAAACATATTAACTTTAAAAATGTTGACACTGATTCCACTTCCCTCTTTCTGCCAATACTAAACCTAAGTTCATTAACAAATAGGTTCATTAACCTTAGTGTCTTCTTTAGCCCATATCGGATGCTAAACCATAGTGGTTGCCCTACCACCTGATGAACCCTCCCCAGCAGAGAAGAGGTATTGGGAAAAGGAGAAGAGATTCATGGGTTGAAGTGAAAATGATTTAATGAGACAGCAAAACTAATCTTAATGCCAATATAAAGTATACAAAGTTATACTCAGCCCAGTGCACGTACAGCAGCCACAATAAGCAGGAAAGTAGTCCTTAGGAGCAGAATGATGAGCAAACACCTCCATGGCTGAGAAGGAGAAAGAAAAAGAAGAGGATCTCCCACCATCAGCAAACATGTCCCTTTATAATGAGCAAGACAATTATGGTATGGGATACACCTGTGAGCCAATTTGGGTCAACGGCCTTGGCTTTGGCCCCTCCCATCTTAAGCTCCTGGTTGACTCCAAACTGCTAACAGCCTGGATACCATGGCTGGCTTAGGATTCTATCGCAGAGAAACAAAGACACTAAGACAATGGAATATTTCGTAGGAGGAGACATGAGAGATAACAAAGTTGCACATGACCTTCGGTTTCAAAAATGTAGCCTTTTCTTATTTAAAAGAAGTGTAATCGATAGTATATACTTCATATTGAAAAAATACAAGGAAGAAGGTGGAGGAATAATAAGCATTGATTATGCTGTTTGAGCAAACCAACCTTTTTAATGCAAGCTTCAATATATACAGACAGAGGGAGCCCAAGCTTTAAGCATAGAATCCCTACAAAACCGTGCATTGGTTTCTAGACCTACTATATAATAGGAAAACAAACAAACAAACAAAAACCAAAAAAACCATCAAATCACACAGTCATAATATATGGCTTTTCTAATCAGCCAACAGCTGCAAAGACTGCAGCTCATGTAAGAGATATAATTTCCGAAAAGTAATCTCATGCCCATTCAAAACTATCCTAATAGTTTTATGTCTGCCTGGACAGTAATAGTTGTGACATGTCCTATTTATAGTCAGACTTCTTAATTACTGATTTCTTACCCTGACTTCTTCAGTCTCATCCTGGCTATCCGCAGTATTTTAAACATTTCTTAAATTACCATCTTTCGAACTTTTGAAGGAGTTTACTATGTAGCACTTTATCTGCTTCCACTTGGAATTACCATTCTGAACTAAAACCTTTCCTGTCCTCTTTTTTTCTGATGGTCTGCTAATTCATTGCCTCCCTAATTTAGGTGTTTTTCTGAGCTGCCATTTTTATCACAGTCTGAGGCAGTCTTTTGGTGCTTATTTTTTTCTCTCTAATCCCCATGTAGAAGACATTTTCATTACTTATTCATTTATTACTATTTTTGTTGTCTTGCATAGAAAACATTACAGAAAGTGAATTGATAGAATCCCATTCCTCCACTGCATGCATCCTCTCCCTCTACAGAGGAGCCTGTGACCTTCTGCCTGTCAAGAGGCACACATAATTTCTTCCTTTTCTTTCTTCTTTTTCTTTTGTTAATTTAATGTAGAACCATTCAACCTTCAGTCACAGTAAACAATCATCTCTTTGCCCTCATTCTTGGGAGCCTCAATGCCATTTCAGTACCACTCTCCACAAATTGTTCCCATTACCAGTTATCAGCAGGAGGAAAATTGATTCCAGACTGTAAACAAGACAGTACTTTTGCATCATTTTTAATGTGAAATAATGAAAGTTTAAAAAATATTATTACTTAATTTGCATCTCATGCGAAATGAGATGTTATCTTGCTTTTATGTCAGATGTTCAGACACCAATTTGAAGTGTCTTGACAGAATTAACTGTCATGTTAATTGACAGCTGGCTGCAGAAAACATTCACTTCTAACATTATTAGGGCTGCATATTGTTTGTTTGATTGCAATGTATGTAAAAAAATTAGATATTTTTTAACCTTATGAATACAGCCTTTGTTTGAAGAAAAATCTCCAAAGATCATTACTGAAATGTTTTCTACCAATAAACAGACACATTCTCAGACTCTAAAAGCTATATTATATAGGTTGTTTGGTGATATTAAACCTTAGCTTCTACATTGAGAATATTAGTAATTGCCAGAGATGATACTGGGAGGAATTCATGCAATATTTGGCATTTTGATTCTTTCTTTCATTTTCTGGAAGCAATAACATCCCACAAATTACAGTGTAAATATTTTTTATAAAGTCAAAAGATTCATGTACCAACACAGTATTAATATAAACTATGGAAAGAAAACAGTATTAATATAAGTTATTGTAATTAAAAATAAATGGAATTTAAAAGAAAAATCAATAGTTTTAATAATAAAAAGTGGCCACTCTTTTTAAAAAACTGTTATTTCACTGAACGTGCTTCTTTTACTATCAAAATAAAATAAACCGCCTTATTGTTCAGCTAAACCAAAATCACACTGCTTTTATATAGTCATTTTAACATGATATTCTCTCATTTAAGAAACAACATATTTCAAAGGAATCATCCCAATATGTAATGATCTTTGTGTCTCAGACAAAACTCAGAGTAACAGTTTTAGTAGTGCAATACTTCTCGGGCAGAAATCCAATACCAGGGAAACCAAGTTTTCAGTTATGAAAGCTGTCTGTCTGGAGACATGCTATTAAACAACACTTGAGCTTTCTGTTTACTTTGGTGGTATTTATAGTTATGGCTATGCATTTGTGGCTTGCTCTTGCTAAATATTTCTCAAATGCAGTGGCTGTAATAGACAACACAAATCATCATAGCTTCAGTGGTATTGTTTTTCTAAGAATGAAAAAGGAGAGGCAATGGAGGGCTTTTGTTGCTGTTCACTTTGCTTCTGCATCTTATTTTTCAGTGTCCTGTTGCTTCATAAATAATGCATTTATATTACTTTTTATAAAGGTATGTGTATTCCCCATTATTATAGTACTTGAACATCTCATATATGAATTTTTTTATGCTCATAGATCCCTTTGAGATGGAAAATAAATGTAATCGTGCTGTAGAGCTCTGGAGCCTAGTTTGCAGTGAGGGGGTCTCCTGTTTTTTTAAAAGCAGCCCTACAGCTAACCTCAAGACTATCCTATCTAAATTCCTATATTGCAAGCACACAAATGAATTCAAGACTTATTGAGGTGCCCTTCAGACCATGCAAGAATCTATACGTTCATGCAGTGAGTAAGCAAGAGGGCAGGGCAGGCAGGTGTCAAAACTCCTGAAGAAAAGGACATTACCATTCTGGTCATTCCTAAAGGCATAGATATAACCTGGTAGATCAGCTGACAGGACCACCAGGGATCACTGGAAGAACAGGGAAATAATTTCAGATCTCCCTAATGCAGGCTGACATCAAGTCACTCTCTCTATTCTTCTTTTTTACTGCCAATAGCTATGTATACAGAGCTGGTATGGAATTCAAGTTTCCTAAGAATTTACTTGAGCTACTCAACACTACTGTCTTTTTATCAAGCTAATTCTAATAATAGAAATATCTGTACATAAAAAAAATAGTCCAAGGCTTGAAATAGTCTTGGTATGTTCAAAAATAGTCTTAAAATCAAACTGAATCCCTCAGGCCCCTCTCACCTATGAAATGAGAAAATCAAAACCATAGGCTACAAAATAACTTAACCAAATCAGAGATAACCATTTATGGCACCCCTGATCTTTAAGCTGCTATTGCCTGAAATGTAATTTCCCATTTGCAAACATAGCCTTAGAGGTAAATCACCTTGAAAAGCTCTTATACCAGATGAGTAGGAAAAGGTAAAATAAAAGCAGGTGTAACTATGGAGGGATTAGAAGTCAGTGCAAAAATATGTATTGTACTGTATCTCACTGCTGCCCACCACTGGATACCAGTAACTAAATTGAGAATTCTGCCCATTTTGTTCAGCAGCAGGTAGGGCAGAAGACTTTTACAGCTCTGGGGCTGCTCCTTGGTAAAAATTATTCCAGTCCAGGGACTCCAAGAGTTGCAGGCTTCTGAGATGGCTGCCTCCAAAGGCTGCTCAGGGATGGATCCCTACAAAATTAAAATTAAAAACCTCATAAAGCCTACTGGTCCAAGAGTCTGGATGACTTAATCTAAGCGTAGACTAAGCATTTGGTGTACCCAAACACTGGGAAAGACCATCATTTTCCTATATTTCTCCAAGACTACAATCCCTCGCAGTTTTCAGCACAGAGTGATACCTCTTACAGACAGGATCTAGCTCCTTCTGCATGGCCAGGTCAGCTGATGAACAAAAGACCTGGGAAGGGAGAGACAGAGAGTCCGATACCTGCGCACAAACTTCACTGAACCTGAACTTTCAGGATTGTTGCCCAAGTGTTATAACACTATAGCAAAACATTGTGGTTTTCCAATATTTTTTTCCTTTTATATCATTATGGTGAAGGATTTACATGTGACCCCTATTCATTGGGAGAAATTTTTGTGTATCACTAAGTCAGTGATTCTTTATTTTTTCTCTCTGAAATCCCAATAAAATACTCTCAAATTAAGCATGCTTTCTGTGAACAGTTGATAATATGATCAAAATGAAATGTCTTATCTCAGAAACATCTTAGCATGAGTAACAGTGAAAACAGGTATTGATCAGAATTTGAAACACAAAAGTTGTTCTGAGGTTCTAGCTACAAAACGGCTAGCTCAATCATATTTCAACAAAATTTTTCTTTTCAGCTAAACTGAAAGGTCAGAGGAGGGCAGGTAAGTGGTCTTATCAAAAGCTACAGTGCACTCAGTTACTTTGTGCTGAACTTAATTACCTTGATACTTCACATCAACACCAGGATGGATCCCCTGAACAGGTAGCATATTCCATGTAACGCTTCTGGGTAAGAGCCTGGGACTACAAATTGCCAGGCTTGTGCAGCATGTTGCTCAAAATATGATTTAAATCTAGATTTGGTGCATGCTTAGGACTAGTCCTCATATGCTGCAGAAAGGCTTTCCAGGTGGGAGAGACTGATGGCCAAATTTCAAGTTTGTGGCTGTAAAGGGCAGTGAGGGGTGGGAAGCACTGATGCCTGTAGCCACAGGCCACTCACCTCTCCTGTCTTCACTTGAAGTGCTGATCATCAGGCCACTCCTCATGGGTCTATGGGTGCCAGGTCTCCCAGGTCACCACGAAAAGTCAATGCCGTCACAAAGGAGGACAGTCAGAAGTGCAGGCCAGCGGGATTTATCTGCCATGGAGGAGCTGAATGTGTCTATTCATCATACGTCTTTTCATATTCAAAGTGACTAGCATCAAAGGAACCATATGCAAAGAATTAAGAATTAAATATTAATACAATGTATTGAATATTAAATTTTTATTATTAAATATTAATACAATTTATATAGTAATATAATACTATAAAAGTTATATGTAAATAATTAAAAATGATAAAGATACATTAATCTAAAAATGTTAAATGCAAATTATCTATCACTACGTTTTCTGGATTATGTCACCACTTCTTTTCTTCAAGAACTACACCTAGTTGTATTATGACTATTTCAGGCTTCTGCATATTTTATGAGATCAGCATAGATGCACAAATACACTGGTACCTTCCCAAAATGTATCCTTGTCACAAAATTCCTGATGGAGATATGAGGATCCTTTAGAGTGAATGACATGTAAAACACAGCACATAATCTCTACCTTGTCCATGGTCAGAATCTGACTTCAAACAAGGTGTCCTTTACACATCAACCCCCGCTTTTTACTCTAAATACTAGAGCCAATGTCATTTTCTTCTTCTCATCTTCTATAACAAAGTGCTAATATTCTGCTATCACTCATCAACAAGGGGATTTTAGCTAGATTAAAGGAAACTAAGCAGGCATAGTCCTGAAAAACACTGACTTGCTTTGCATTCTGATCCAACAAGGTAAAGATTTCTTGCATGCTTCAATAGCTCAGTGAACAAAGTGTATCTGCAAATTGGAAACCTTAGGTAATAAGAAATTTAGACACCTCAGCCTCTAATCTCTCCTGTTAGCCAGTTTTATCTGTGTTTCTACCAGCTATTCATACATACACATGCAGACACAAATATATTTCAGAGGTGCAATTGCAAACCAAATATGTTTATCATCTCATTATTCTTCCAATTAATCTCATGGGGTTTTGTTCAGTTATTGTGCTGACTGCTACTCAGCCTCCTTCCATAGCGATCTCTCAGTGGAGGCTTGCTCACCACCCTTCATTCAGATTAAACAGAAGGAGGAATTAAATCTCTCTTAAGTGCCAATTAAATGCTGAAACAGTGGGCTGCCACCAGCCACAGCAAGGTGCTGCTTGGAAAGGCTAGTCAGAAGCGAAGCCGTGAGAGCAAAACTGCTGGCTGGAAAAGCAAAGGCAAACACGGGATCCCCATGGTTTGAGTTGCCGCAGCTGTGCGAAAGGAGCAGCGGGTGGTGGGTGGCGTGTGCTGCGTGGACCTGGGAGAAAGCCAAAAAATATCTTTTCCATTGGCCAAGATAGTTAAACAAAAGGCAAGTATGGAAATCTTGACGTGTGAGATAAACTCCCCTAGTTGTTCTCAGCATACTGGGAGAAAGGTGAGATGTGTAAACAAACCAACCTATTCCCATGAAACATTGGAATAATACAGCAAATTGGTTTTATTCTGGCAATCAATTAAAAAGGCTCCATGTACTGGCTAATTGCTCAGGCTGGAAGGGCTAGTGGTTTACATTGTTTAGCATCACTAGCAATGAAGGCAGTGATGAGCCAGAGTAACAATAAAACTTGCTACTTCACTTTTTGTTTTGGGAGAGCTGATGCGAGTGTTTCTGAGGTGTCTTTTAATAGAATAGGTGGGAATGTATCATAAAAATACCTCAAAAGTGAAAGACATGGAAAATATGGGCTTGTTGTAATGACTTTCGTTGTTGTAAGTGGACTGCCAAATTAGAAAAATGTGTCTATATTTATAGTATTTATATTTGTAGTTATCATTGTTTTTATATTATGTTATACATAACATGTTACATAGTTATGTTTTATATTGATAAAGATGAAATTTATAAATAGTATCTTACTCCCATAATTCTTATATATATTTCATCGAAGTCTTGTGAAATATTTCCTGAATCCACCAGTAACTAATGACTGCCAAACCTACTATTATCATCAGCATGAGAATGTGGGATTTGATTTAGCTCAAATTCCCCTTTCAGTCGGAAATCCTCTTTCACTTGAATTAACAGATATTTTGAAGGAGTTGCTATGTTCTGCTCTTTAACTCTATTTCCCTCCTATTTTAAATTGTCTAACTCTGTTTAACTGGGAAAAAAAAAACAACTTTACACCTGCCTGATGAGCCTCAAATTCATTCTTATTCATTAATGTGATCATCTCTTCACTTTGAAGAATCAGACCATTTACCAAATACCTTGCTAATTTACCCTGGGGAATTTATTAACAAGGTAGGAGTTGATTTTGAGCTGACCAAAGCATTATCCTCTACAATAGGTGCAGGTAGTTTATTAATTTCCACAAGCTCTCCTGGGACTGAAAAACTATTTGTCCAAAACCATTTTACTGTGATGCCATCAGATGTTCATGACTGGAACCCGTTGATATTGAAAATGTTCTGCCTTTCATGCAATTATGTGTGCATGCACTATTATCTTGAAAGATTTAATAAGAATTAAGTTGTCATCAACCTAAGAAATAATTATATACAGTGACAGAAGGTGAAAACCATAGGGAAAGGGTGACAAACTGCTGATGAAATGTAGGTTCAGGATACTGACATAATACACTAAAGTCAATTTTGACCCATTTTGGTTTTGATGTAAAGAATTGTGAAAAATCATTGTGTTAGCTTCCAAATTCTTCCCTTTTCAACAACAGCAACAAATGTGAATGACAACCAGGCTTCCTCTGACAAGCAAAACATTAATGTATGTTACAGAGGTCTTTAATTCTACCAGATACTTTCTACCACTGCTTTGGCAAACCTGGTGGTGGCTGGTTTATTTCTACACTTTTACTGCTGCTCCAGAGTGGTTTGATGCATAATACCACAATGGACTCATGCTATGACAATCTTCTTCCATAGAAACAAAGTTATGTCGTTGCCTTTCACAGGCTCATATATGAGCAGCTATTTCTCTATATTTTCACCTAAATCTTCAGAACCAGATCAAAACTATTTCAGTCATTTATAAAGTACATTAACAGACTTCTTTCTCATTTCTTAGTTTATCCCTCTGAGAGCTAGCGCTTCCAAGCAGTATATCAGCATAAGTGCTACATGAGTTTCTACCGAGTCACAATGTCAAGCTTCATGTAGTAGTAGAGTGAACCTTGCCATTAAATTGAATCTCAATAAATATGTTAAACTTTATTAAATTCCAACAAATTCATTAAACTCTGCCAAATTATCATCCTATCTCTTCCTATTCTGAGTGACGTGCATTCCACTCATTCTATGGCTAACAGCATCCTAAATCGGGATTATGCAACAAGTGATTTGAGTAGCACAGTTGACAGGATGGCAACTAGTATCACTGATTAGTTATGAAAGCATGGAATAAGTCCAAGACCCAAATTCTCAGAAGAATGGACATGTGATAACTAACATGACTGGCAAGCTGTGGAAGAACTGCTAAAGGTGGCCAGGGGCCATATAAAAGATCGAAATCATTTGTAAAACGTTAGGCACCTGTCTAGAAACTGCCTGTCAGGATAGCAAAAACCAAAATATAGAGAAAAAAGATCTGAGAGAGCAAATAAAAAGCAGGAAGGCAGCTGAGTTATTACTGTCCCTGCAAATTGGGCAGCCATAGAAACAGTTACAGGAGGAAAAGGAGAAAAAAAAAATTGAAAGAAAAGGTCAAAATTATGATTATGTGGTCTCCCCATCGCCCTGACATTGTACAGATTAGGAAATTAATCCTAGGCACAGTTCCTGCCCTTTTCCCGTTATTCTGATGAAAAACCTAACCACATCTCCCACCAACAATTGAATATAATCATATTTTTCCCTCTTTTCTGAAGGGCGTGGAGCGGAGGCTAAGTTGAAAGGCAAGCAAAGACCGGTGGACCTCTTGCAGAGCATGCCCAGCTACTGCTGCTTGGGCATGGTAGAGGCTTTAGGTCGAGTACTTCTACTCATCTCAGACTCAGCAAACCCCAGAGAAAGGGGCACACACTGACAGGGGAGGCCCTGGAGCGATGTGGTGTTCCCACAGTGAAAGGATCTTTTTGTCATCAAATATTTGCCTTGCACAGTGCATCTGGACCCAAAATTTGGTCTTAAGGTCTTGCTAAAATGCTAAAGCAGAACAGGCCTACTTAAACTTTTTCAGGGAGTTCCTGAAAAAAACCTGATCTTAGGCTGACTGCTCTTTGAGCTGCTTATTGAAGGCAAATGCAGGCAAGCTCTCAAAAGAGAATCATGTGAGGCAAAGTGGAGGACTTGGGACAAAAAAAACCTCGTTTTTTCAGTAGTTCTGCTGGTTTTGGCTGCAATAATTTTCTTCATAGTAGCCAGTATTGGCTATGGTTTGGATTTATGCTGAAAATGTTGATAACACAGGGATGTTTTAGTTATTGTGAGCAGCGCTTACACAGGGTCGAGGCGTTTCCTGCTCCTCACCCCACCCCACCAGTGAGCAGACTGGGGGTGCACAAGACACTTAGAGGGGACACAGCTGGGACAGCTGATCCCAACTGACCAAAGGGCTATTCCAGACAGTATGACATCAAGCTCAGCATGCAAAGCTGGGGGAAGCAGAAGGAAGGGGGGGGAGGACATTCAGAGTGATGGCATTTGTCTTCCCAAGTAACTGTCACATGTGATGGAGCCCTGCTTTCCTGGAGATGGCTGAACACCTGCCTGATGATGGGAAGTGGGGAATGAATTCCTTGTTTTGCTTTCCTTGTGCACAGGGCTTTTGCTTTACCCCTCAAACTGTCTTCATGTCTCACTTTTGATCTTCCAATTCTCTCCCTCTGTCTCACCTAGGGGCAGTGGGTGAGGGGCCGTGTGGGGCTGAGTTTCCAGCTGGGGTTAAATCACACCAGTAGTATATCGCTTGTGCACAGCAGTGTGCAAATACAACAATTGTATACAATAATTGTATCTATCTAGAGTTGAGTTTAAGTGTGTTTTAAAAGAATATGCTTTTTTTTTTTCTTAATTAGAACTTTTAAAATGTGTATATACCGTGCCAGATAAACTATTTTGTTAAAAGCAACTTGTATTTGAAGTTGTTGCAACTTCAGTTTGCAACTTGTATTGGAAAATTGAAATAAAGGTAGATATGTATGAAAAAAAAAAAACAAAACCAAAAAGAATTCAAGGTTTCAAGATGGGTTCATAACTCAGTTGATGTGTGCATTGTGCATTTAGATTGTGTATATAAACCTACTTTATCATTTGGGCTTGACTAACGACACTCTGGCAGAATCCATAGAAAAACCTGACTTACAGTTGAAAAGTCATATTCATTAAACATGTAAATAATGTTTATTCATAAGCCTTACACAATATTTCTATCAAATATTGATGCATTTTTTACCATATCGCCATACTTAATTTTTCTATCTCAGAATAGGAGTCTAAACTAGACTAAAATACTAATGGTTTTGATATACTTGAAATTAAAATATCAGAACTAATTCCTCAAAGTTTGTACAGATTGGGAACCAAATAAAGGGTGAAGACTTATAGATTTCTTATAAGTATAGTGAAACAATATTGAACAATAATTCATACCTTTAGCCTTTAAAGCACTATGTTTACATTTCAAGAAAATGAATACGTATAAATTGATTTGGTTTTACTTAATATTATTTTTTCATCCCAAAGGTAAGGATAAAATTTAAAAGTACTAATAGCAGGAGATTATGTGTGTTAAGATTTATTCCAACACCACTTAGTACCTGCAATATTTGGGCCTGTAGAGTTACCTGTTCACTCCAATATAACTATCTTAAACTGTGACCTCTAAGCAGGGATAGTCCCTCTGTGTGCTCCACGCATCCTCAGACAGTGAGGAGCTGTCCTGTTCTTGCACATTCATCCAGGGTTACCCTGGCAACCACTTGATAAGATGGTGCCATAATGTCTGTCCAGCTTTTTTTGCTATAGCACGAGTTTATAGATTAGACAATTTCAAAAGATGGTTTACCCCGCTAGGGCCTGGAGACTCAGTATAGATTTCTTCCTATCTTACTAACAAACATGCAACTTTACTTGCCAACAGTCTGATGGTTTTTATGGAGCTACTTCCCACATGTCTATGGAGACATAGGCTCGACTGCTCTGTATTCTACTAAATGTATTTACTAAATACTCATTTTTAACCTAGCTTGCTCAAATACGTGACCACACTCTCTACTGACAGGTTTGTTTCTTCATTTTAAATTCTACTTGCTCCTAATGTTTAACCATGCAACAATTTTAACAAAGATAGGGATGTCACAGATATTAACTGATTTTATATCAATTATTATTGATTTTATATTAATTTGCCTAGTAATATTATTGGCATAATATTATGAAAGAATATTAATTTGATGTACTGACATACAGAAGATAGATTTCAAAGATACTGTTTTCTGACAATTTCTTAAACTAGGCAGCTGCAGAGAAAGACTGTATTATTGGCATTGGTGAAGGAAATAATGCTCTGAGAGCTCAAACAGAAGCATGTACGGGAGACATGTCACAAAATCTGGAACATCCAGAAATGTAATTGGAGATTGTACCTTGTTAGACACCAGATGATCCATTTTGAGATTTTTCTTCTTTGAGTTTTCTGTGATTGCCAATGAAGGTCCAAGTCACACAGCAAGCGTGGTAGAAGTCCATTGTCAGACTCAGGAGAAATTCACGGAAAAACTTTCCCACTGTGCCGCTTCTGTTTTTAGATTATGTTTCTAGTTTCAAACATTCGATGCTCACAGAGGTTAAAACCTTGCAAATAAAATAATTCTAGTGCTGAACAACCCATCATAGTCCTGCCTGATCAGCCAGGCACATCCAGCAGCGCCTGCATACTGACCCAGAGTAATCTTCAGAGACGATATCCAGCTGCTGTATCAGTGAGACCTGGCATAGCTGCTTCAGTTCTTCTCAGAGAAAATGGGATTATCCAGCATGGGGATCAGGGGATCCTTAGAAAAATAAGCCTATATGGGAGAAAGTAAAATTTAACTTCATTCCCATAGCCAGTAAGAGAAGTTATGTGCAGTGGCTGTTTTTGTGAACTGTTCCTCCCAGTAGCTGATCGGCCATGTAATTTCTATGGTAAATTATTTTCAACATTATTATTTAAAAGTATTTTCATTTTAGTTAACATTTCTTGTGACCTGCAATAATTACTCTTTGCATCATGCCCTCTCATCTTTTAAGTACCACTTACACAATTTTCTTTCTCCTACTAGATAAAAAGGAAAAAAAATGACATGATGCAATGTGAAATGTGGACATAAAAGCAGTAACAAACCCTGATTATTTTAACTTAGGGTCTTGAACATTCTCTTTAGCAAGTAATTTCCAACTCTAAGAATATCTAAAGTAATATACAGTGAGGTCAGTTTGTCAGGACTGAAAGCACTGGGCTGGAGACTGTCAAGATTCAACTGGAACTTTTAAGAGGTGAAGGAAGAGTCTGTTCCTCCTCATCCATTTGCTGGCTAGAAGAGACTCCAAGAACTCCATGTTGCAGTGAAACTTAAAGGAGAATAATAGCATTAAAAGCTCAGGTTGCTGTTTTCTGAGTTCCTAGCCTGTTAACTTGGTATGAACGTGCTTTTTGTTTTGTTCTCCAGGTATCTTGACTCTTACATACTTCTTCCCACTTTGAAGTCAGAAAGGCCCTCCAGAATTAACGATGTTATTCGCAGAAGTCTACAAAAAATGGCTGTTATATTTTTTATATTTTATTTCTGATACAGAAAGAGAGTAAGGTCCTCTCTATTTTACATGGCAAAGCATAGTACAAAAAGTATTGAACAAGCTCTAATAGGACCTTTCATAATCGCTTGTAACTTCGCATTCATAAAGTCATAATTGAATGGACATTATGTCACAAACTATACAGTTTTCCTTTTTAATTATTACAACTCTACATGTGGTACTGTCAGCCTTTTCAGTAAATAAATAGTGTTCACTGCTCTTCTTTTTCTCCTTTTTCTTTTTGGTATGTTAATTTTTATTTTTAATTGCTTTTACTACTGACTTGGATAAGCCAATTTTCAGCTTCCTTTTAACAATAAATAAAACTCCAGGGATATATATATTTTTTAATCTTTATGCCTCAGTAATCACTTGACAAGTTGTAAAGTGGGAGTTGAGAACTGCTGAGGCCGACAAATACTTCTGTAAAATTAAACGTGTAGGAAATTTCAGTGTGTGATTTGTAAAAAGAGAAGGATGCTTGGGTGCTTGAAATAGACTGGGTGAAGCTTCACCCACTCAGGTACACTAATATGGTGCAGTGACCTAAAGAAGCACTCTTCTCTATGCTGAAATAAAAGACTAGGTAGCTTCAGGACAAAGACTAGAAGAGCTCAAGCCTAGTTTAAAGATTTCAGTAGCCCAAACAAAAGGCGCATTAGAGATGGAATTTAATGTTTTGACCTGTGGAGATGTTCTAGGTACATTCAAAGCGTTATGAGACATGCACCTCATGACAGCCTGTTTCTCTGCAGGTCCTGCAAACCCAACACTGCTTTGTTTTCTGATTTCAGGGCTGGCTCAATATGCAGCAGGCGCTGTTGTGTTGCACAGACATGTTCTACCTTCACTTTCTGAGGCCTCCCAGGAAATCAAAAGTAAAAGAAAAACAGACTTCCAAAGTCAAGGATAATGCCTTAATTAAAAAAAAATAAAAATACAGAATTGTGGACTCTAGTTGCCCATCTTTTCCATGGGTAGAATTAACATTTTAAAGTTGTTTTTTAAGCATCCAGAAAAAATACGACAGGCTCAATTTATCTAGCATTACACATAGAAATTGTAATTATCAACAGCATGAATTTTAACAAAAATTTCTATAATCATGCAAGAAGGTGGAGTAGTGGACTTACAATGTTCTTTCAACCTTGCTGTTCTATGATTCTATGAATATGACAAAACCTGACAAATCTAAAAGCCTTTAGGCTTTAATAGATCAAGAAAAAGTAGATATTAAATGCTTTCAGATATATCTAGATTAAGAGATTTGCTATTGAAAATACAAAGTTATTATTATCTACTGTTTATAGTAAGCATACAAATTTGTGTATCTCTGCAGCAATCTCAGCAATCTCTGAGCTTACACATACTACACAATTTCCCTTTCAACAAAAGGCATCTACTGCTATTAATTTCCTCTTGAAATATTTTAGACTGTTCTTTTTTGCTATAACCAAAGGAAATCCCCAGTCAAAACATTCTGAATTGCTTGTTGGGGGCTTGAAATTTTATCTACAAAGGCCCACACAAACTATTCTGTTTTAATCATTCCTGTTTACTTCCAGTACACTGGAAATTTACCAGTCTTTTAACTAAGCAGTTATTCACCAGATGGAGTTGTAAAAGAAAATGAACTTCAGTTTGAAAAACAAGATAATATTTTATTAAGAGATGGAAATGTTTTTAAAATTAATTTCATAGTTAAAAAAAATAAAGGGACACTTCTGTTAAAGTAAGAGCTATGTTGAAACGAAGTTATTTTCTAGTAGTGGCAAGAAGTTACTTGAGAAGAAAACATGATGTTTCCTGTTAGCAAGTCTAGTGAGATTTTGTAGCCGCCATATCTTCGTCCTCTTTTGTATTTCTTATACCTGAAACATCTTCAGCATTGCTTTCTGTGGAGAACCCAGAGCTCCTTCCTTAAAGGGTCTGATGGACCAAACCAATATGCTAGTCCATATGGAGCAAGAGTTCATAGATATTCAAGTAAGACATTTGAAAGGGTGATTACTTATCAACCAAAACAGGAGCTATAACTTGGGAAAGGAAGAATAAGTCCCTGTAGTTTGATGTATTAACTGCACAGTTTCCACTTATTCAAAATTATTCTTCCTCTTTCTTGTAAAGACATGGATTTGTCCTGCATAATTTCCAGGACAGCTCTCTTTCCTTCATACGTAGGGCAGTGGTCATAGAGGTTGCCCCTACTCATGGAAAACTTTAACATTTTGAAATTTCCTAACAGTCTTCAATATTTATTTTTGTTTTGTGCTCCCACATTATTTTCAGTTGTAATCCTGAACCCTAGAGAATCTATCTGTAAAGCTCTTGGTCACAGAGCAGCCCGTCTGGCCAGCTACCTAGTTCACTGGACGGAAACTGAGATGTTTCATCACCCCATCTGTGCCACTAGGCTGGCAGAAATTCAAGGACTTTCAGAACTGTACTCTTCAGAATTCTGTGAAATCAGAATTGGCAAAAAATAGTCATAGTAGAATGCTTTCATTTTGCCAAACTGCCAATTCTAAAATCATCTTCTCAATCATTTACTGATTTTTAATTTCTCATCCTCCCCTGTCAATGTCTATTTAGTTAAACCAAATTCTAGTTATGTGAGTTACATTGTTACTCAGCTATCATAGCTATTCAGACGATTAAGGAGGAAAGAAGATTTAGCTTTACTACACTTACCTATGTGCAATTTTCCAAAAGTTGGGTGCAGATGAAGAAGTATGGGAAGAAAAGGCAGGGACTGTATGCATGCAACTTGCCTTCTCCTGATGGAGGACTAGGAGGAATTCAGCTTGTGAGTATCTGGAACCAGAGTTCTTGCTTCCCTTGGTGAGCTAACAAATTTCAATTTGTAGAGGGGTGAAAGCCACCAACAAGCTCTCTAAATGGAAGAAATTACTACGATACCCATTTTCTTTCCAAGAGGTGTCCTGAGACAGCTCATGAATGACATACAGCCCGTAAGATCTAAGAGTAACTCTTTGCATTATTCTTCCAGCTATCAGTAAAATACATTGTATTTGGAATATAAACCCAGAATAATATCGAGTAAATTAATGTAAATTAAGGTTAAGATCCAGATTATTTTACTCACTTTAAAACTTGGGAAATCAGTGTTCCTTAGATGTAATTACATGATATTTTACATTGATAAACTACACAAAATTAAAGAACAAGTTATTTTCCTCTGCTTCTCTAAATGAATAAAAATAGACAGAAAGAAAAAAAAAAAACCAACAAAACCTCAGAGTTATGTGGTTTTTATTGTAAATACTTCGCAGTGTCCACCACTTCTAACTACTGCTATACAAACAGCAGGATACAGCTACCTGGTGGCTGGCCCACTAGTGCTTATTATTACTTCAGAATCAAGTACATCCCCCTCTGTTCTGTCCTTGACATTTTGCTTCAGCTAGCTTCTTTATTTACCTCTGATGCTTTTGTATTTTTCAAGCTCTGGCAGAAAGCTGTAGAGTGTATCCTATTGTCATCCTTTTGTCAAGCAGTACCTGATATTTTGGCCTTTTAGCGGAAACATTGTGACAGAAAAAAAAGTAGTGACATGGAGCTCTATTGAGCTTGTTTATTTATGGAGTATATGCCCTTAGCTGCTCCACAGTAGGTCACAAAGACACAGGAAACCCCCTTCTTTTGGAAGTCTAAGCTTAAACACTAAGAAACAACAGAGCTCTGAAAATTATCCCTAATTGAAACTTCATGGACACTTCTTCCTTCTTCAGCAAGAATGGACATCAAGAAACTGTGTCACAGAAGTAATAACTAAACCATGTTTCTTCAGCCAATGTACACTGCTTGCTTTAATTTAAAAACATTTAAAAGCCTGTATAAGATTTTCATCTGATGACTCTCAGAAGAAAAACATTATTTTCTCACAACATAGCCTTCCTGTATATTCCAAAAGACCTCAACCAAACGACATTCCTGGAAATTGGAATGAGAATTCTGAAGGAAAGAGCCATGACCAGAATCTTATCTCTCAGTCATGCCACTGATGTGCAAAGAGATACTCAATGGTTTGACTATGTGAAGAGCTTGTATTAATAAAGGTATATAAAGATATTTTCCTATTACCTACAGAAAGACTTAACCTTCTGCTGTTAATGACAATTAAATGACCACTTCCAGACGTTTGAGCCTTTGCCACAGAACTGGATATGTATTATAACATTCTATCTTCACATACAAACATACACAAAATAGTTTCCTTCTGCAATTCTTGCTTTCTTTTGTCTCTTAATATTTCACCAGCTAAACACTTCTTATGATGTGCAGGTTTCTCTCTGCATCCATAGCAGAAACACCTGGTCAAATTACTTTTTCACCTTATCGTAAACTCTACATCTCATATGCCCTCTTTTCTTATTCCTTTTCCAGTACTAGATGGAGAAGTAAAGCAATACCAGACAAGCTCAGAGCTGAAGCAGCTCCACAGGTGGTGCTATAAAAGGTGCTCATCAAACACAGGGATGCAGTCACCTGCCACCCATGGAGTTTGACTCACTCACATCTACCTTGGCACTTCCATGCTCGACTATAGTGATTTAATGACAAGAAGATAGATAAGGGAGAATAGGGTTCTTTTTATCCTCTACTTCTGCCTCACATATAACATGTAATCTCTGCCAACTTTAATATTGGGCAAATTTAATTCATTGAAAGAAAAAAAAAAACCCTCTTTTTCCATCTCCCCTCTTTTTCTGTTAAAGGAATATATGTTCTAAACAGCCTAGAAACTTTAGATATCGGAAGAACTGCACATTGATCTACCTCCCACTATACGAAGGCCTCCTCTTGAGCCCACTGGAGTCAATAGAAAGACTTAGATTGAGTTAGATGGGTTTTGAATGAGTTTTTCTGAAAGCACTCAATTCATCTCACTTCTCTTATTAGCTCTGTAGGTTGCTGTAGTATTAACAAAATTCTCATCTACAAATAAAGAACAAGTCTTTAACACATTGCAAAACAATTTCAGAATTGTTTGAGGATTTTTTAATTCAGCCTTTTATACATGGGATTGTGTATACTCTTATTTTCTTTCACATAATCACAGAACAAGCCAAACTGCTAGACTTTAACTCAGTTCCTGTTAGCATCACTGCATGCAAGAAAATGCTAAATGAAAATTTTAGGTTATGTGCATGAAAGCTCTTTGAGGGGGTAGTTTACTTCCCATTATTCGAAAGAGATAATTCAACAGCTTAAAGAGATCTATTGATAACATATTATTTTTAAGTCAAGTCTTTAAGACATTTAGCTGCTGCTTTGCTGAAATGACCTGGGTTTGCTCCTTTATGAGACGATTTAATGGCATATTAGAACTGTAGCAATCCTCTGCTGGCCATTTCCCTGGAGTAGTAACAGCTTACTTCAAATGCAAAATGGCCAAGATGCACTTCACTATCTGTCCATTTGCCATCACTCATATGATCTTATTACCATCCTAACAAACACTTGAGAATATATGGGTCATTTCTCCACACAGCACTCATGTGGGGCAGGGGGTTACCACTCCAGAGACACTGAGAACAATGCCTGTGCCTCACAGTACAACTTGGTCCCACTCAGAAATCCCATTCCAGAACCTGCAGTACCTCCTGCACCCTAAATCAATGTCTATATTCCTCTTGATCGAATTAGATGGCATAAAGTCTAACAAAGAGGGAGGGATGACAAGGTAGGAAGCAGCAGTTAAGGAAAGTGCTTCAGGATGCACCATATAAGCCATAAGAGAAGCTGAGACAATGACACTTGTCAGCAGTGTCAGGAAGCAGCAAGGTTCAAGCTAAAGGTGTTGTTCAGAGGGATAAAGGCAATGTAATATTGTAACATCAAATAGGAATCTAGGTCCTCAGTGTTTACCTAAAATCTGGAAACTCTGTTCTTGGAACAGTTAAATGTAAGCTTGGGATTCACATAAGTGTGCTGCACCACAGAAGCCATAAATTACAGTGGTCAAGTATAGAAACTAATCCTACCTTTTCATTATGTGTGTTATAGAAGGAAATTCCACTATAAAAGATCCATTTTTATTTCTATTTTTTTTTAAATGGCTACTACTATTTCTACAGAAGTCTTCAGAGTCCTCTTTCTATGTTCAGTTCTACTGAACAACATTTATTTTCAGGTTTCTTTAGGATCCACCTGGATCTCAAAGAGTCACATCTTTGATCTGCTTATACAACCACTAAACAAAGAAGTCCCCAAAGCATGTTCCCAACTGCAAATTAGTCTAATTTTTAGACTGACCTCACATAACTAGTTCTACACATCTCCCTCTTCTCTCAAATTTTGCATCATTGAAGCTTCATTGACTATTCTTGCCTTTGTGGTTAATCTCTCCATTATCCTAAGAAGAGGCAAAATATTTTTTGATTTCTTATTTTCTTTAACAAGAGGTAGCTGTTGATTGAAATTTTATTTTTCTTTGCACACAAAACATATGTGCACTGTTGATTCTAAAACCATACTATAAGATTAAATTTTGTAAGACTTTCTAGGCCATTTGTTCTAAGCCTAGCTTTTGAAAGTTTCTCCCATAATGTTATGTATAGTCTAATAAATAGTGATAGTAGGAGAACACAACTGATTTCCCCAGGCTGATCTCCATCTGTTCATAGTGTAAAACATGTGGATATGTAGTTCAATTAATTTGAAGGTACTGTCTGAATCAGCTTGATGTCAAGTCTCTGAATGAAGAAAAAAAAAAAACCTGTTAAAAAGATATAACATTTTTCCCCAAGGAGTCTGATTGAGAGTTTTCTTAAAATGATGCAACATTTCATAAAACAGGTACATAGGAACATTAAGGGGAAAATCTACTATAGTTGGAGAAGAAAAAAGCAATCTTATTGCTGTCCTTTGGAGGTCTGAATTATGTAGATCCTAACAAATCTTTTTCCTACAAGTGTGAATATACAGATGTAGTTCCAATAGAAGTAATTTGCCTTCGCCTCTGCCTCTTTGCACAACATTAAGCATTTGATTGCAATCTGTACCAGAAACACAGTAGTAAACTGTGACAGAAATGGGTGCTCTGTAAACTTCAAGTATACTAAAAATTCCTCTTGCAGGGACATTGATGATTTTCGATCTAGAAGAAGTAGAAAATGTTTCTGCCTCAAAATCATTCCTTAAAATAACATTTTGCTCCTTTCCATTATATATTTGATCCACAACAAAAGGTTAACACTTGCATCAAGAGATAGTAACTCTTGATAGCAAAACAGAAATGCACAGGTTTTCCTGCTTCCAAGAGTAAATACAAAAAAAAGCCCAACAAAACCAAACCAAGAGTAACTTTCCTTTTTCAGAAAAACACAGAAAGGAATGAGGGACTCAGAAGGTTTTTCTATATTATGTCAACGCAAGTCTAAACTAATGCACATTCTTTCACCTCCACTTACCAAATAAGTAGTGTAATCTGAAAAAAAAAAAAAAAATCATAGTCAACATCTCCATTTGATACAAGAGTCTCCCTTACTACTACTTGTACATCTAACATCAGTCTAGTGATAGCATATCAAACTTGCCCATCTGTTCATACCTTGTTAACAACACCACAATCTTATTGCAGCCACTTCTCTGCCTACCAGAACACATAGACTAAGATGACTGTGATCCTCTCAGTCACATCCCAAAATGTAGATGGTTGAAGATGGAGTTTAGGCCACTTTTTTGATGTATGCAATCAGCAGAGGTGGAATTGTTGGTTTTTATGTACCGACAAAACCACACATATCTGAAATATCATCAGTGATCATTTTGAAGTGTTTCTAAGCTCACTTAAGGAGGTCTAAGTGAAAGCTCTTGTCATGTATCAATTCTTTAAATTAGCTAGCTAATTTTTATTTTAAAATTGCAATTACAATCAAAAAAGAGCAGAAACATCATTTTTTTAAAAAAGTTGTTTCTGACAGCTGTATTCTTAAGATTTCATTTTCAAACATGAATCATTCACAAATGAACATCTAAGAAGACCTTTCTGACAGTATACCAGAACAGTTCTGCACTGCCATAAGTCATGTAAAAAAGGAAAAAAGATAAGCAAAAGACTCTGACAGACAGCTGTAACAGAAAGATTAAAATACTCCTCATATATGAAGTTCATGTGGAGTGCAGATTTTGCCACAATGAATCTGCACTTGAGAATTCTACTGCAAACTGGAGCTGCTTACTTCCTTGGAAATGCTTCTCATTTTATTACAGATGGTTTCCAGAGTTCAAAACGCTTTGTGGCTAATTTTGGGGAGTAACACAAAATGTGAATTTTGATCTATGGGAATTCTCCTTACCTTTTGCTTCTTATCTGTTTTAAAGGTTACTTCTCCCTTTGTCTCTTAATTGGTAAATAAAGATGGATTCTGAAAGTTCAAAAAGACTTCTGTGGCATGCTATTAGGGAAGAGCTTGGACAAAAAGCAAGCGGTTTTTGTTCAAAGAAAACTTTTTTCCAAACTACACATATGTCACAGAGAGTGTCTTTCCCCAGGACTTCTTCAGGAATAATAGATTGAGGGAGTTGGAAAAATACTAGTTATTTATGCTCAGACTTCAGCTGTACGGTTCTATTCAAATCTTGAAAAATTACTTTTTTAGGAGAAGGTCTATGGTAGGCAGAGACAGATGGAAAGGTATTGTCATATATTTTTTTACAATACTGTTCCATAATGTATTTGATGTGAGTCATGGAAAATCTTCCTACACAATTCTTACAGTCATGTTGATGAGTGTGACAGGCAAAGAAAGAGAGCCTATAGCTGCAAAGTTCAGGAGCCCAACACATGCAATGGCATTGGATCAAGTGCTTCAAATGGTTAAAATAAAATACCAGAACAGGAAGCAGTGGCTTCTTCATTATTGTGGCAAAATAAGTCATACAGCAAAAGTGATCACATTTTGGGCATTTTCAATACTATCCTTTCTGCCTTCACTTCAAATTCTAGATGGTCTTAATAGCCTTCTTTATAGTGTCTCTTCATCCTACCAAAGCTAATTTGAAGTTTTAGCTCCAAGTGACACATTTCACCTACCGTCTGTAGTTTTCTATTGTCTGGGGCAAATCCTCAGTTTTACCATGTTCCTGAAATCCCTGTGTAATTATAATCTAGTGTGGGATTCAGCTACAGATTGACACCTACATTTAGATGAATACAGGTGGCCCTCTAAATATGCAAAACATATCTAACTCAGAACTATCCTCTACTAAAATCAAGTCAATATTGAATATACAGTCTGGAGAGCTACTCTCTTGAATAACTACTGCTGTAGCATAATCTGAATAACTGCCTAGGCTTCAGGACCTCAGGACCTTTTCTTGGTTGTCCTACTGGTCAAGCACAATATAGAATGTCTTTAGTATCCTGGGTGGCTCTTCTACAGAAGGACATTAGAAGTCTCACAGGTTTTATGACCTCTCTGACAGCTCTGTGTATTTATCCTGGGTAACGATAAATTGCCTCAAATCGTACCAGACACCTACATTTAGGCAATTGAATCAAGATCTCAGGGATGCTAAGGGGAGTTTAGAAATCTTTTAATCTTGCAAACACTGACAAGGAAACTTTTCAGATCTTTTGATCTAGAGCTGTCTTGTTCTTTCATCCACCTCCAGTTTTCTAGAGGATCCAGATTATTATTCTTCCTCTTTAATAACCTACTAACAAATGGCCTTAGTTCAAGATTGTGTTAGAAGTCTCCTGATCTTCATTGGAAAAAAGAATACTAGTGTTAGAAGAAAAAGGAGAAGTAGACACTTCTCGACCCTGGGACAAGAGACAGGAAACCAGACAAAACTGCAGGTGAATTTATGTATATGAAAATGCACAAAGTCATAGAAAAGTCTGCACGTAAGCTCTGAACGAAAAGAGTTCAGGGTTTGCGAGGATGTTCATGAGGAAAAGAAGAAATTGGGAAGCAGTTAATATTTAAGCAAATTATGGTTCCTGAAACAACAAAAATGACATGTGGATTCTTTTGGGCAGGTTCATCCAATACCACACAATTTAGAAGACATTTATGTGGCTATATGATATAAAGACACATAAACAAACAAATATTATTAAGTATCTTTCTACTGTTCTGTCTCAAGGTGTTTCCTTTCTTCGAGAGATTGCCTCTTACACACAGAAAGCAAAATGAAATTGTTTTAATGCATAGGATAAGTGATCAAAAAGCATGCATTAAGGGACTAGAGTACAACAGACACATTGGAAGTACAGCTCATTATAAAAAGGCAAAAATTAAACTAATTCCATTTATGCTACAGCTGTGCTAAGAAGTATTAACTACGTAAGTCTTGTAGTCTTTTTGCTGAGTTACATAGAAATGCTTGCACTATGTGTTACAAACTTCAAACATTCATATAGAACAGCCAAATGGGATTAAAAAGAAACAGTTCAGCACTAAGACAGCAATGATCAATAGCCTACTGTTAAATACTGAAAACTTCTCTCCTGTAAGAAAGTAAGAGAAATAATGTTCACTTTTCTCCATCATAGGCTTAAAATTACCAAATGTCCCTCTGGGTAAACTCTTTCATCATTCTTCTCTTGTCCTTCTTTTCACTTAATTTGAAGGGCTACAGGAGGAAAAGAAGTTACAGTAACAATGTCCAACTAAACTCACTCTTATTATGCTCCTTATCTTAAACTGTTCTAAGTCTTTCCTGTCTAAGGAGTGCTAGGTAAGATGGCTTCAGGAGAAGAAACAGTAAATTCTGTTTTCACATTCTCAGAAATCACTTCTTTATTTTTTTAACGAGCATTTTTATCATCTTCTCACTCATTTCACCATACTAGCAACTAGGGAAGATTCCTTTCTTCCATTGTGATCAGGTCCTGTGACAGGATGTTGAATTCTAAATTTTGAAGGAACTGTTTAAGAAAAAGGAGGAGGTATACAATATTGGAGAAAAGAAATGAGAGAATAAAGAAGTAATCAGAAAAAGAAGAGTGTTTGAGTGAAAGATGGTAAGAGTGAAAGATGATAAAAAGCAAGAAAAACACAAGAAAATTTGGGAAGAGAGAAAAATTAAAACTGGAATAGGGAAAGAAAAAAGTTACAGAAGTAAAATAAAAGAGATATACTCAACTCTCAAAGATATGAAACCTTTAAAACTCACAAGTACATAGGGGAGAGGGAGCAAAACAAAACTGGGGATGCACATCCAGTAAATTAATTGTTCTTCAAGTTTCATGGAAACATGAAAGTGAGACTTGGAAATACAAGATCAAAGTATTTCACTAAATGCAATATGCAATACAGAAAACACCCAATCCTGTACTGAAGTGTTTGTGTGAACATCTGTGCTGAGGAGCAGATGAAGTGATGGTATACAAGGGTCACAGTAACACAATTACATTAGTTTAGAAGTATGATGGTGACCTAATACAGGATTCTTTTTCCCTGATGTTTTCTTTCCTATCAGTATATGCTCAAGGGAGGGTGTATTTTCTTATGATTACAAGGTCATACTTTCTAAAAGTTAAAAAAAAAATAAATTTTGAATATTGAATGTTTGGCTAGAATTAAATGTCCTTTAGGCACCAAGTTTTCACACTAATCTTAAATGTTTGACAGATCCATACTTTGAGATTCAAAGTGAAATAAAACAAAGAAAAGATTACGGTGGCCCAGATTCACAAAGGACTTGAAGAAAATGCAAATGCCTGTATTGGAAAGTATAACCTTTAAAATCCTCTCCGAACTTCTTAGATACTGAAGGATAAAAGGCTTCTTTTTAAGACGGAAGTCCTGACCACTCTGAGGGGACTCAGAGGCTCTGAACACCCCCACATTGGCAGTGTTGCTGCCCTTACCTGCTGCCATCTCAAGCATCATCAGAGCCCTCAGGGAGGTAACCATCCACTCTGTCTCCTAGACTGGCAAACGTGCACAACAACCACACCCATGGGCAAAGGGAGAGTGACAGCTACCAGAGGGAGAACATTTCCCATGGCATGATCCCTCCATTTTTTACTGCTAGTCCTGGTGCTCAGAAATCTCCACAGAGATTTCTTCAATACTTTACAACATGTCTCTCTCCTGACCCTTCCTTCCTCCATCCCTAGTTAATCTTTCTGTGTTTCACAGGCTATAATTTACATCTTTAGCCTTTCCTTAGGAGAAAAACACCATATCAGCTCTATTTCCTTGAATAATACTTCTACTACTCCACAGGTGCCCAAAGTCTCCTTTTTCTCCTCAGATGCTCTTACTGACTTGTTTCTAGTTAAATCATAGAATTGTAGAATACTTTGGGTTGGAAGGGACTTTTAAAGGTCATCTCATCCAACCCCGCTGCAGTGAGCAGGGACACATCTTTAACTAGATCAGGTTGCTCAGAGCAGAGCAACAGTTCCCATCTTGGACTTGGCTTATGTTGTTTCTTTTTCAGATCTGATAGAGGGCTTGTATGCCTGAAATCTTTCCTAGTTTTTCTTATTTATCATATTCCAGTTATACCAGCCTGCCTAACCATATCTAACTTAGATTGTTTTCAAGCCTGCAACTACAGTCATTCAAAACCACAGCTGTGGTTCTAGGGGTTACCCGTATTGCATGTGGAACTCTAGTTGATGGACTGACTTTTCAGAGCAGCTATACAAAGCTACAGAGCTAACAACCAGCACGGCAGCCTTTGACAGAAAGGAAAACAGGCTGATTTTATATAACCAGGTTAAAAATGAAGCAAGCAAGGAAGAAAATCACCAAAGTTAAATCAATATGTGACTCTAGTGATGAAGAAAAACTCTTCAAATACATATTTGCACTTAAGCAATTGAGGGATTTAATTATATTGTTGCTATTTAATATGTAATCTAGGGATGAAGGATTTTGTCTTGCATACATTATATAAGGGAAAGCATTATATCTGTTATTGAAAAAGTCTTGCTACAATTATTGTTTCCAAACTATCGAATTTATTAGTTTGGAACATAACCTTAAAATTCTGTTCTAAATTACAAAAATTCCTGTCAGTTTTTAAAAACATTGCTGTTTACATTATAAAAGCAACTCTGAAATGGACAATTGCTTTAGAAATATTGTTTGGTGTTTTAAACCCATATTGATATTTTCAGCATTTTAAACATGTGAAAGTGATTAAGTATCAATCAATGCAGATAAAACTACTTTCAGGATAAGACAATTTCACTCTTTGCCAAGAAAACTCTTATTTGAGGTGGCCTGGATAGAAACCTGCTGGTTTTTTGTATTATATTTGTTTTTCCTGCTGTTTTATCCAGCTGTATATTTGGTAAGCTCATTTCAGCAGTATTGCAAAGGGATCTCTTGACAGAAAAAACCCTGCAAGAAGAGCTTGGAAAATAAAGCTAGAAACATTGCAAGAGTAGTGTTACCATTATACAGTTACTATGCACCTGTGACAAAAGCTCTGTGCCAACTGTTTTCTTAATTTTACTTTACATAAAAGGACAGATGATGTCAGGCATAAATCTAGTAGTTTCTAAATGGAATATGAAGGTCCAACACTAAAAAGATCTGAAGTAATTCCTATGTATATTTCAGGTTGTAACCCCAAAATTCATTTCAGTCAATATACTCCACAAATTCAGAATACACCTTAATCAAAATAAACACATCATCAGTTTAGAAACAAGGTAGCTGGTTACCATGAAGCAAAGGGAGAGGATGGGGAGCAGAGCCAGAACAGGCTGTACAGGAAACTGCTGAAGTTGGAATATTGACTTGCGCTCCCAGTGGCACAGCAGGGAGAACATCATTGCTGAACAGACTTGCTATTAATTCTGTTGCCTGCGTGGGTCATGGCTGCTAAATTAACTGTCTTTAGTGATATATTAAGTTCTCAAGGTTCATGACAGATTTCGTTCCTCATCTGTTCCGAAGCTGACAGCAGCCATTTCCGCTGCTTCTGCAAATCACAGTGAAGCTACAGATTTTGTGTGTATGACAGTGACTTTAAGCAGTGTTACGGCTGACATGCAGCATTCTCGGTTATTAAAAAAAAAAAAGAAAAAGAATCAGCATCCTTAAGTGAGTTATCACACTGTGTAAAAGTGTCGATTGTGACAGTTTAAAATCCTTTCTCTGTATCTTAATGGAGCCAATTAAGATATCCTCAGATTCTTATAACATTTGTCGTAATTCTACTTGAACTTGATGTCCCAATGTCCTGGTGTGAGTTAGAATGAAACTAGTTCTGTTTAGTGATTTTACTTCTCAGCTCAGTCTCTTCTAAGTCCTGGCACTTTCTGAAGTTAACGGCAGATTTCCGCAGCCAGTCTCTGCTTCTCGCAGTGATAACGCTCCATGTTTAGAGTTACTGCCAAGGGTTGGGGTGTGCAGAAAGGCCCTTGCTTCTACTTTGGTCCTGTGTGGACCAAGGTCACTGCTCAATCTTGCACACCAGGTTGAGGGTGCAGAAAGTAAAAGGCTGCACCTGCATGGAGTAGCCAGGACAGGAGACCCCAAATTGACTAATGGAGGATTCCACCCCACATACACCATATTCAGTACAAAGCTGGGGGATCACAAGGGCCAAGCTCTCCTCTTCAGTGACAATGTCACAATTGTTATCGGGGGGTTGGGTTTGACATTGGTTTTGTATATGTTTTCATATATTCCATTTTATTATTACTATTTTTCATTAAAGCTCTTTTAATTTTCTTCTCTAATTCATAAGTCTCTCTCCCTTATTCCCTCTCTTCGCCTTTGAGAAGGGAGAGGGGCTAATAGAGAGCATCTGTCATTCATCTAGTGGTCGGCTCAGCCTCTAAACCTTCATACTCTATGTAGCTAAAGCAAAGGAAAGCGCTTCCTTGCCCCTGGGATTACCTTAATAAACCTGCTCTCTCCCTCCCTCCTCCCCTTCCCAGATAAATGCATGTTCAGACACAGTGTTCTTGTGCTCGTTTCCTTGACCCATACCCATCTATTTGCATTAAAAAAGCAAATAGTATTTTTAAAGCCTGCTCTGTGTAATCATCCCAATATGAAACAACAATCACATCTCCATGTAAAGCCATGTAGCTTTACACGCAGCAAGAATGTATAGTTCTGGTGAAACCACAGGGGTAATTGCATACATTGTCTGCACAGTTTACAGCTATAGAAATAAAGAACCAGGCCTTTGCCACACTTTGGGAGCGTTAACGAAAGAGCCAAGTGTTATTTTAAACAGAAACCAGAATATTAAACATTATTTCCTAAAGCTTGTTACTTGGGGGCTCATAAAATATATCAGCTCTCACTTGTACAAAAATACATTTCAGCTTGACTCAGATCAAAGAACAGATTTTCTTTTGCATAATCATGGAGTTGGTTTGGAGGTATGAATTTTGAAAATGGGAAGGTGACTAACTACACTGACCCAACAGACTGTGTTAAGAGTAGCACTAATGAATACTTTTTAAAGCCATAGACTGAAATAGATTTGTGCAGTTAAATACCACAAATACAGTGAAAAGACCTTTGTTTTTTTTCCATTATTTAACCTGAATTTCAAATGTGAGCAGGTTATCCTGAATCTGCTGGGAAAACAGGCATTCATTTTTCCTTACTATATAATGCCAGTAGTGCCAATAATAACATAACTCTAAATGTTGGTAGTTTTGCAGACCTAATAAAATCTACTAACGTAAGGAAGAGTAGGCTGTATGGCTTAAGTAGAAGAAACTAGAAACAAAGTAAAAAAAAAAAAAAATTTAGTCTCCTTAAAAGCTTAAATTTCAATGGAACACATTATAAATTCTTTACAAAGTTGGTCAGTGTGATATCACAGACTATTTTGAAAATGTACTTCAGATGATAAGCACACCTGGAACAATAGAACAGCAAGTTAACACGATATATCTTCATCCAAACTAAAAATCCCCACATGCTTTCCATGAAAGATTGGCCCAGTTTTTCCATTCAAGACTTTCATGATCTGAGTAACAAACCTTTAGACAAAAATGTCGTATTTATTGGGGTTATTGGCCTTAATAAAGGCAGGCAACAAGAAAAACTAATCATCTTCATAAGTAATAATTACTGCAGCGACATAATCAGCCATTTTACCTGCATTTTCTTGTTCAAAGAGTTTTTACAGGCAAAAGGGCTAGAGAATCAATGGACTAAGAAACAACGTGTTCAGGTTTTTATTTTATTTGGTCTGATTCAGCTCCCAATGCATCCAGAGGGCTCCACAAGAAGTCCCTGAGGAACCTACAAAATGCCAGGGGGACAGCGGTATTTTCCTTAAGATGAGATATTCACTCTTTCATAATCTAAGGGGACCTGTAGAAAACTGAGCTTTACTAGCTAGTTCAGAAAACACCAGCAGCAAAATAAATGGGCATTTCTTAACGCGGACAGAGCAAACAGAGAAAAATTAATTATGATTAATAACCTCAGTTCAAATACAGCTCTCAGAAAAACCCTATATTCTGGCGCTGAAGACAGGGTATATACATTGTAAGCATATCAGCTAACATGATTATGGAATCCATCATGTTTTAATGATGCTGCACAATAATAAATCATTCTGTAAAATACACAACTCATCTTCCTGCAAATACAATAATTTCTCTTTAATCCTGAAAGCTCAGAAACCACCAAATACTCATTTTAATGCAATAGTTTGAATTTAAAAAATATTGACAATTACTAGATATTCTGAATATACGTCAGCTTCAAAGTTAAGAGTGAAAAAGAAGGGTTGGAGGCTGTTTATTGTAATGTTACTATGAGTCAGCAATTTTCAAATGTCAGAAAATTGACCAGACTCTATCCTTGATCTTACCATTTTCAAAGATAAATATCTGGCCAGTTAAATGGAGGATTAATGCCAAACATCAAAAGTTTCAAAGGAAATTTCCAGAATACAAGTATTTAAATCCATATCCAGACACATGAGTGAAAGTGACTATAAAATGTGCTTATAAAAACCAGATATTGATGTAACAAAAACCTATGAATTCTTCATAAATAATTCAAACTTACAGTCTCTTTATGTTCTAAAATATTAAAAGAGCAGTGTAGAGAATGACCCTGGCCCCAGGGAGGCAGCAGGCTTCCCTATGCTGTGGATCCAGATGGCATATGGGGCCCTCGGTTCCTCTCAGAAGGGAGTCACCAACTACAATTACCCTCCTTTTTTATTGTTAGAGCTAGTCCTAATGCGGGGGGGAGACCGACTTACCTCGGGTGGCTCCTCTGATGGGCCTTCATCTCCATCATCATTCGCGTGTCCCTCAATTTCCAGAGCTCCATCGCGCTCTGAGCGCTACTTCCAGTTTCGCCACGTTTAAACCTCCCGCGGCTTCCCCGGGAATGCCCCCAGTGATGTCACCCCCTCGGCCTGTCCCGCGAGAGGTGCCGGCTCAGGGAACCCCCTGAGCGCCTCAGAAACCTCCACACAGGGAAAACACCGCAGCGCTTCCACCGTCCCGCTCTTCGTGTTCATACCACGGATGTCACCAAATTGTTTTTTTTGTTCAAATAACACATTTTCTATACTAGAATCGCTTCACAAAATGAAAAATAAAGGAAAAATTTTAAACGGCCTTCATTACAACAAGGCACCTTCTTTATAGTGCGAAGCTGAGGCACTCCACACTTAGCAGCATAAACAACAAGCATTCTCTACTCTGCATAAGAAATTCAGAGATAAGCATCTTACAAAAGAAAATAAGCTAGGGTGAAATAATTCTAAGATAGTTTCATTGCTAGTAATGTAAACCACATTTAATGTCCTTGTAGGGAGGATTATAGCCAGACTCGCAGATTGTCATTCAATGCCAGTATTTAATTTCTCACATCTTCAGAAAAGGGTTTATTTTGGTACGTACAAATAAAGAGTAAAAAAAAGAAAATATTCATCCAGAATCTGCTGTATTTACATACCTTTGGAAAGGTAAAATATATAAATTTACCTTTACCTTTGGAAACATAGACATAAATATCCTATATAATTAAAAACATAATTTTCAGGTGTTAGAATAATTCTAAGATATTACATGGCTTATCTCCGCTAACTCTAGGGTGTACACTCTAGTGCACAGACATCTTATGAAGAGAAAAAAATGTGGCTGCTGTTTCAAAAAACACTACCTTTATCCCAGATGATGGGACACACAAGAACAGCACCATCTGAATTGATATCTGCAAGAAGAATTAACTTCTATTACCATTTTACCTGGTGAGAAATTTATTATCTATTACACAGAATGCTGTAAAATGTTACCAAGGGGACAACAGACCAGTAAACCAGTTGTTTAGTGTTGGAACCTTATCCTTTAAGAACAAGTGGTCAAAGAGCCCAAGCGACTTATAGCACCTCACATGAGCTGTGGTCGCCTTGACTGTATTTGGTAAAGAGTGGATTAGTTAGAGGAAACTGATAACGTGAGTTTGAATCTATGTAATCAGATTGGTTTTGAGAAGAAGGAAAAATAATATGCCTGGACTGAAGTGCAAATCCCTCAGGATGAAATATCCCAGCCTGCTAAATCTGGAATTTCTGTGTCACCTTCAAATAGTAGAAAAAAATTCTGCTGTCATTTAAAGTGTTTGTCATCCTGAAAACATCCTTAATAATGTTTATTAATAAAGTAGCTTATTCAGAAATGACACCCTGAGGAAAATAGCTGTAGCTGGAATTTATAATATATTCACTTACTGTTGGTTATTAATTCCTAAGACTTGCCTCTTGGACATACTTACAGAGTAAATAGCTGAGCTTCTAGAAAACTTAGAAAAAACACTGTGGTATTTTAGCCGAAAATTGCTAACAAAATTCAATAGACCTTCATCAGACCCAGGATTGAACTCTGAGTAAAACTGGAGCGATGAGGACCAGAGCAACAGCAACAGTAAGAAATCAGTTAAGAGCACTGGTTTAGAAAGTAGGACATACATGTTCAGTTTTTAAATTCATTAGTTTATGTAAAATATGCATCAGAGACTTGAACCTGGGTCTGTCACTTTGCAACTGCAGTCTCCCAAGCAGTGGGTTACTCATGTCTTGGCGATAAGATGCGGTTTATTCTTATTAATGTCAAGTGGAAATGAATGATGAAATAGATTTTTTCATAAAATCCATTTCTGTTTTCAGACTAACCGCAGCTGACCATCTGTCTCTTACAGTGGACAGCGAACTGATTTGGCTTTTGGGGTGCCTGGTTCCCATATGAGTATATTGGTCAAGAAGAGATTATAAGAAGACTCCTTTTTATTGGACTACTGGCATTTAGATAAAATGGATCTATCAAAAGTCTCTGAGGAGTTTGAATTCAAAGTAAAATGAAAGAAAGTCAATATACTTGTTATCCAAATACTGTAAAATATGAATCATTCATAACTATCTAAATGTCAACATTAGACACTTTGCTGTTGTTTTTCTTGTCCTTAAAATAGCCATGGCTTAGTTTGTTCCCTTTATTCTACTAGTTCAGTGATGACAAGAGATTCTACAGGCATAAAGTGAATTTACAGGAAAGAAGAATAAGGACAAAATACAGTGACCTCCAAGCAATTACAAGTAAGCATGGAAGAAAATGAATGACACATCAAAGCATCAACTTCAAAGACACTCCCAGGTGGCTCTTTGCAGAATATGTGGCACAGGAATTGTACAATACAGTGTTTGAAGTTTTCTATACAAGTAAAATTTTAAGAATCCTTATCAGGATGAGGACAAAAAAACCCCACTAATATAAATAAATAAAATGACTGTGTTGAAGGACGGCTAAAAATCCAAAGTCAATGTATTCCAAGTATGTTTTATAAAAGGGTGCATAATAGAAGAAATAGTCTTGCTCCAGCTTTTTCAAGGGAAGGTGTTGTGTAGGGAAAGAAATGTGATACTAAAATTGAATATCAGCATTTTGACTTTAAAAAAGAACCCAGAGTATGGGTTTTGACTTAATTCTTGAAGCCACGTGAGTACGACATTGCTAAAATCTATAGCAGCTGCAGCCAGGGGTTTGGTGGGAAATAAAAATGGAACACATAAAGCACAAACCAATTGGTGACAGCAGATTAATTTCAATTCAAGCCAATTCACTATCAAGTTACTGAAAAGACATATACCTCACACTGCAGATTCACCATTCGAGTTCATCGATTTATCAGGTTGAACTCTTAACAGATAGCATCTTTGGGGAAAAAACTACCAGAATAGAAGCACTTTCTAATAATATGAACTTGTAATGTGTGGTGCAATATGTGATTAATGACAAGCAGGTGAAAAGATCATTAAAAATGAGAGGCTTTAGATTAACAATGCTGAAGACATTTTCCTCAAGAGGAGCTCAAGAGACTGCTGTCTTCTTTTCATTTTTTTGTTTACACACTAGACCTGCAACAGTTTGTTAGCAATTTTCTGTTTATATGCTCTCACTAATAATGTGAGACATTTGGTTCTGCATAAAATCATGGCTTTTTCCCCCTATAAAGATTCATAATAACAAACAAAATTGCACATCATAGTTTTTTTCTTCCTTGAAGCCCTAACATTATAACATGATTTGGATGAAGGGACACTTAAGTGGTACTAAAGGGTACTAATTGTCCAAGGGTGTATTAAATAATTGCTTTCTCCTGGATTGTGTTTACTGTTTTAATGATATTTCAGGTAAAATTAGAAACTTATCAGAAAGTCTCAGAACACTTCACTGAGCGCCCCAAATGCTGATAGGTTTTGAAGCCTGCATTTTTCAAGTCATAGACACTGTTATCAGCACTAAGTGTGAATATTCCAGCATTCGAGTGCACAAATGTAAAAAAGTTGATGACTCTTTATAGTCTGTGAAATGAAATTTGATAAATGCAGCTTTAGTGATAAGAAATCATACTGTGTGGCATTCAGGAATATGAGCCCATGTTAAAAAAATACAAGATAAATTATTTTCTTCTTTGTTATCTAATCATGCTTCGCTCATTCTGGGGCTGGATGAGATTAACATGCTGGATCACACATGCAATTAAAAAGACTTAACCCTGTCTGCACCAGTATATTAGAAAAAGGTACAGAAATGCCATTCTAGTGGGTTTTTGGAACAAGCTGTCCTTAACACATTTAAGGCTGCAGGCTAATGAGCAGGTCACTGGCCTGTGGCTACACTAACACAATTGGACATGGAAACCTCTGGACTTTGCATGAAGAACTGCTGGACATGACAGCGGATCAGCACCGGGCAAGAGGTAGCAGATGGTGGTGTCTCTCAGGTAGTTGGAGAGGATCACTGGAAACCTGTCACTAATACCATATAAGGGCAAGATTACCTAGGTAGAGGTATAAAAAAATGCCAGATTTGGTTATAGGTGTGGCAAAATGGGGACTGATGGGGAAAAAGTAATTAGAGGCAAGTTGTTTACCTGAGAGAAGGCTGGGGCAGAGGGTGGTAACACACTGGAACAGGTTGCTCAGAGAGGTTGTAGCTGCCCCTACCCTGGAAGTGCTCAAGGCCAGGTTGGTTGTGGCTTTGAGCAACCTGGTCTAGTGGAAGGTGTCCCTGCCCATGACAGGGGTGTTGGAACTAAATGATCTTTAAGGTCCCTTCCAACCCAATCCATTATGAGATTCTATGAAAAGGAGGTACAAGGGTAGCAAAAGTGGTCAAGTGGCAGGAAAAGGGATAGTGAAGTGTGGAAATGCTGTGAGTGGGACAACACAGGGGTGTCTATCAAGCAGTCTTGCACTTGCTCAGCGCTGCTGGCACAGGGCAGTAATTCAGACCTGTTGCTCTGGCTAAACAGGAGGACTTGGATTGCTTCTGCAGTCAGGAGCGCTGGGGTAGAAGCAAGGTAGGGTGGAAGCTGTCCCTCTGTAAGGGAACACTGGCTGGATAGATGCAGTATCCTGGTGCCACCAGGCTGGTGCTCACTCTGGGCCTGATAGCATTTATAACACAATATACATTGCATCTGGGTATTACAACAAAACACTGCTAACCTCTGAAGCCTGAAGTTTTCAGATCCCTTTCAGAAATGTTCTGTTTAATTATGATAGTTCCTGTGTTCTTGAGAGAGATGTTGATAAGTAATTTTCTAAAGCTTTTTAATGATAATTTAATAACAGTAAGGCTTAGATAACTGTGGAGTATGACATCCAACAGATTTCTTCATAGAATATCAATGAATTAAGAAGAGTGGATCCTATTTTTACTTGGTTTGGAGAAGTATCATCAATGCTACAAAAATTCGTTACTAAGGAAATAATCTCAGTTTGGGTGAAAAGGAAATAATGTGAGATAGACAAAAGTCTAGGTTTTTTTAAATTCAAAATAGGCAATTCTTGTGAGTAAAAGAAATTAATCAAAACAGCTAAATGGGAATGTTGGGATTTGGATGATAATTATTTTTTTTAAATAAAAGATGTAAAAGTTTATCCAGAACATGTATCTCTTACAGCAAAATACTTGAAACCTGAATACTAACTAAGCATCAGAGAAGATACATTAAGCTTAAAAAAGATATGAACATAAAAGAAACAAACAAATGAATAAGAGGACTGAGAAGAGAAATCTGGTCTTAGTGGTCAGTGGCAGTTCCCAAAAGACAATTGGGATTCAGCGTTGCAAAGGATTTAAAAACAAATGGGAACAGTTTTGTCAACTATATAAATTAAATAAAAATGAATAAAAACATGAGGGGAAAAAGGCATTTTTTTGAAGGGGGAAAACATAAAAGGCCATCTAGGTATTAATCAAAACAACTATACTTTTCCGTCATGTTTTTCTAATAATAATGATGCTTCAATTGATTTTATAGAAACAAAAATGTGCAGAAATAGAGACACATACTGGAAAAAAAAGTTGTAAAATGAATGGGACATGTTTATACTGAAAGAACTAGACAAATAAAAACACAGATTTGTCAAAACTCATGAAACATGAGTCTTGGCAATTTTTAATAGTAGGATATAACTATAACATTATATAGTTAGAAGAAAGGAAATCTAGTATTCTGTAAAGAGAGAAAAGAATGGATCTCAGCAAAGTCAGGACCTGAGAACTTACATTGAAGAAATATGAAAATAAAGAGGAAAAATAAATGGAAGAATCTGCTAAGAAAGCAATGGGATCAAAATAGGGGTTTTTTTCATATCTATCACGGATAAATGATGAACCATTAAAGAAAAAACAATAAATCTTTATATTTTAGGTCATTTGATACAATGTCATATGGAAAAATCTTTATTTGCCATCAAGGTGGGAGTTAGCACAAGCATTATAAACCTTTTTTAAAAATTGGTTAAAGATGAAATGACAATGGCCATATTGAAAGCAAAAAATATTGAAATGTGAACAGAATAATTGTGAAAGTCATGAAGAATACCTTGAGACAGAATGCATTTAACATTTTCTTAATGACCTTGGTAAAACAAGTTGGAATGTGCTTAAGAAATCAGATAAAAATTTGTAATATCCAATCAAAGCAGAAGGTGAGCGGTATTTCATACTGAAGATTTGGATATCCTTGAAGACAGAGTAATGGAAATGAAGTGAAGCTTATCACTATAACATGCAAAAGTTGGAGAGTAGTGGGACTCAGTCGTAGCTTTTCCCAGCACAAATAGGGATCTAGGAAATCAGTCTATTGCTATATTAAGCTCCTAGACTCAAGAATTTTTCACTTCAGTGAATACTGTGATTTAATTACAATTCTTTACTGGGTTTAAATTTCCCACCTTATAATTAAATTAAACGTTATCTTGCTCTTGACATGAAAGAAATTTTTTCTATTTCCCATCTTATCTGATTTGTAAAACAAACGATCCCAATCTTCCATACCAAAACTTTTTCAGCTTTACCATTTTCATCATCTTTCATAATTCCTCAAAATCTGAGTTATTCTCCAACTTGATATTACCTTTCATTAGCTCATGTTTCCATTCACTTCCACAGTATTCTGCCAAACTTCTATTTCTCCACATGATGGGAAGTCTAAGTATTACAAGTCTGAAAAAAAAACAAACCCAAAACATGTAATTTTTTTTTTTATTTGACAGAGTTGCTGTGTTGAGACAAGATTTGCCTGAGTAAAAAGAGAAATTGAGAATTTGATTGTGTTCATTTTTTTTCTTGTCAGTTGAATGTAGTTATGCTGAGTAAGGTGTCAAGTAGCTTTATACCTAATCATAGCATAAAACAAATCAATCTAAAAGGAATGAACTAAAGAAATTAAATACACAAATTGAGTCAGATTTATTGACACCAAAGGAAATAATCCTGTATATGTATTTCGGGGGGACTTGTTTCCAGTCTTAGCACCTGCTACAAAGAGAATTTTTAAACCATTTGTGGGGTTTTTTTTATGCTTTAGAACCTAATTGTCTCCTCTCCTTAATGATATTTCATTTAAATTAAGGTTGTACATGAAAGACTGACAGCACTTTAGACTCTCATCATCACAGCTTGTCAACTATTTTATATAAATCAAAACCCTGTTCTTCCCATTTTTAATGCACTAACAGGTATGAAGATCAGCAACATTTTTATTTTCTCCTGACAACCCTTCTAAACCAAACCACAAGGGAACATTTTAAAGTTCTGTTGTTGTCTTCATAACCACCATGAAATTGCAGAACCTCTGTGGAAAGAAAAGTTACCACAGTTTTGTCTTTCTGGGACATACCTATTCCATGCTGTTATAATTCACCCTAATATGATGGGTTGACCTCGGCTGGCTGCCTGACGCCCATCCAGCTGCTCTCTCCTCAACACGACTGTGGGACAAAATAAAACAAAGCAATAAAGACAGGGAGATCACTTACCAATTACTGCCAAAACAGAGCTAAAATTAATTTCAACTGAGTGAAAATTAATTTGATTTATTGCTGATTTAAATACATTCATATGGTGAGAAACACAGACGAAAACTAAAATAGATTTCCCGCACTCCTCTTCCTCCCAGGCTCAACATCATACCTTCATTCTTGACGACTCTGCCGCTCCCTGCCCCCACAGGGGGATTGTGAATGGGGAGTTGTGGCCAGTTCATGACACCTCCTCTCTGCTGCTCTTCCTTCTCTCACTTCTCCAGTACAGATTCACTCCATGGACTGTAGTCTTCCAGGATAAACCTGCTCCAGCATGGTCTCTCCAGGTGCTGCAGGGCAGCTTCTGCTCCAGCAACTGCAGCACCTCCTCAATGTCTTTCTTCCCTCACTTTGGTGTCTGCAGAGCTCTTTCTCTCACATTTTTCCCTTGCTCCTCTCACTGCTGCATGGCATTTTTTACACCTTCTTAAATTTTTATTCCCAGAGGTGTCACCATCTTGGCTGAGGGACTCAGCTCTACCCTATGGTGGATCCATTTGAGCTGGCTGGAACCAGCTCAGAGCAGCTCTGACCTCTCCTCACAACCCCTGCACTGCAATTTTTAAAATGAAAATTCACTTGATAAAATAGTTAATTGCTTTTATAACATTAATGAAGGTGCGGCTTCCTTAATAAGAATAGAAAACATTTCAGTTATTTCCTATAACCATTGGATTACAATTAAGGATTACTAAGGAGTTAAGGATTTCTAGGGAGTTCTTTAATGTTCTGTGACAAATCTTTACATTTCAGGCATCCATCTTCACTTTCATGACACCTTTTGAAATATTCAGGAGTTAATTTTTCATGCTTCCTTACATACACTTCAACTCTGAAAATGAATGTGAAAACATAAGATCAACAATGAAAAATCATTCCACACCGTGACACCTTTGCAACAGTTCTGTTAGAGAAGAAAAAAACGAAAAAAAACCTGATGAATCAGGGCCTTGGTCAATGCTGGGGTACATTATACATAGACACATGCATACAAACACCCACCAAGATATGTGCATTCTGGTTTTTCACAGCTTTCCATCATGGTGACTACTACTAAGCATGCACAGACAGTGACTGACACCGGTCAGTCCGCACTTATGAGCGGTAGTTGAACTGAAAACCAAATATCAGTTCAAATCTCATCTAGTTTAATGACAGAATGCTACATTGCAATTAGGTGTTACTGAAGGCAGGAGCATTTAGCTCCTAGAGAATAGCTGTCTATAGGCTGAGTAAGCATTGCCAAAAGTGACATTAATTGACACTCTCTCATATTCCTAGCAGAAATGCAAGGATAGAACAGATGCTGAACAGATGCTTAATTATTTTTGTCAGTAACAGAGATTTGAGCTGCACTGTTAACATACCTGTGAAAAACTTGTATTTTGGAAATTCAAGGATAAAAATACCCAGAAAATGGATCTGTGTGGTATCTTCAACCTAACAGTAAAGTCGCTTTGTAAACCGCCATCTATTGCATCATAGCAACATTATAATCCTTTTTTTAAACTGATAGCTTTGCCAGACCCTCTAATTTCAGATGTATCTCAACCTTGATTATACAGATAGATAAACGGATAGATAGATAAAATAATTATATTACTGGTACCCATTTTTCCTTGTATCTGTCACCTCTGTCCATCTCTCAGACATTATCCAATAGCCCTAATCTTGACAATAGTTCTTAGAGGGCTTCTGCTTATAGCAATAACCTTTGAAATCCCTGGTGTCATAGGTGAGCGCTTAGAGCTTTCCAATATAGAACCCACGTAACTTGTCCCCTGCTTACAGAAAGAAATTGGAACAATTTGGTTGAATAAATTCTTAAAGTGATTTAAACTGGTTAAATCTCTTGTGTAGATGCTCTTAAATTGGCTTAAGGGTGGCTAATATTGATGTATCTCATTCATTTTGATCTAGAATTTAATTCTACTAAATTGGCTCAAATTTTTTCTATACACTGGAGCCTCAAGTCTAGCAGTCCTAATTGAATTTCACGCTGCAGGGTCAATGGACCTCAATGAAGTTAGGACCTATAATGACACAGCAATTTTAGAAATGACTTCTGAGGGCCCACAAATCAATAACTGCAAAAAATAAACATTTTTCAATAAAGACTAATAATTAGACATTATTCTGAAGCTTTTATGTCGGGAAATTTTCTTTTTTGATTATGGACAAAAAAGGCTAGTCCTATATAGAGCTACATATTTTGAGAAAATGATGGTAAAAATGAAATATATGCCAGGCATTTTTGCTTTCTTTCATTTCTAGCTTAAATTTGCTTGCTGACTATTGCTGGGCCCATCAGGTTTAGCACAATACTGAGAAGGAAGACATGCATGACCATCTGTCAGAAATGGTTCCAGTTCATCACGACTTCTAGTCTCCATTATGTGCAAGACAAAAGTACCTGTACCTGTCTTGGGTGCAGAACCAGGAAAATTACAGGTGAGACAAAGGAAAAACAAAATTTACAAATTCACTTTTCCCAGTGCCAGTGACAATTTTTTTATCCACACATAGAAATCAATAGTCTTTCTACCCGTACACTGCTCATCCCCACTACCAGCTGCTTCAAAATTGTTATTACATTCAGTCAAACCTGTGAATATATGCAGCTTACTTTCAAGACTTCTTCAATAATGCAGGCTGGCACTAGAATAGGAAGAAATACCTTGAGTGAGGTAGAGGATAAGGAGAAAATAATGTGGGGAAATAAACGAATATCTTGAAATCTGTCTGTTATTTCAAATATTGAATCTCCTTCCCACTACCAATTTCAGCTTGACAAAAATTTGCTAGTCACTCCTCATTTAACACTGATAAATTTGCAGCTGCACAAACGCTGCTTATTTTTCTGATTTTGGCTTCAGTGGGTTACTGCTCGATTTGGATCGAGATGGAAAGCACAAACCCTCTCTGCCTGGCACAGGCTTCATTGCTTACAGTCCCAATAGCTTTGTTTAATTCTTCTGTGTCAATGGAATTTAAAATATAAAAAAATGCTTTTCCTACTGGTTACTCTGAAAGGCCCATGTAAATCAAGGTGCCTTTTGAATGGACAGAGGTATGGTCCCAAACAATAGCAGTTGCTATGGGAGCAGAGCGTGGTGCTTTATGCAGACATGCAGAAAGAGGAACGGAGGAGGAGTGTGCATGTAGCGTGCAAATCTGGTACAGATTGGCCTGGGTGCCAATTGGCTCTGAGCACGATGTTAGTTGCCTAATTATGCTGTGGTAAATCACATTTATACATCAGAGGATAGAAAAGTTTCTATTTAACTGAGTGCCATTTATTTACTTATAAGAAGATTTATGGTCACCGGGAGGCTCATTAACATTGATTTTCATAGTCCCCACTTGGAATTAATGCATGTCCTTGATACAGGAAATTATCCAGAGTTGATATGAATGGCTAGCTGGAATGATTCCATGTATATTTAGCAGATTGGTATTATCTTGTGGGGGGGCCAGACAAAAGGTCCAGCTTCCCTGAATTATTGTAACAACAACATTATTAGAAAATAATGCAGACATACATCAGCGCAGTAATAAGAGTGCCTACTTTGTTTAACATTCTAAGGTCAAAGAAGGATATTTGCAAACCAAGGAACCAGTCAGCCCAAGAAAGATCAAATATTATTATACTTCCTTCAGTAAAACTTAAAAGGTCTATCATTACTTTCATCACTAGCAAGACAGCCTGTAATGTGTATGTGTATCTTTCCAATGTGACTGAAGCAGAGTGAGGTTCTTTGACTAGGAAGATTTTTTTTACCAGATTTGGAAAGGGTTTGGGGATTTACTTATTCACAGGTTGTCTAAACAATAGTTTAGAACTGTATTAGCTCAGTGGGGTAGAACGTCTTTAAAAGTCTAACAGCTGGCTTAATTTGTGTTCATTTCTTTCAATCACATTATCTCCATGAAGGAATCTTTAAAAGTGGTCATTTCACTCACTCAAATTAATCAGGTATAGCAACCTGACAGCACAGTTAATTGACTTTGTTATATATTTTTCCTTTCTGTACGTCTATTTACATCCTCCAGTGAAATTATTCCCTTTAGCTCCTAGTAAGCTGCCCTTGAAGCTTGCCAACCCATAAAAAAATTCAACGACTCGCTCTTCCCTTCTCCCACTTTTTCCACATGAAGTCGGTTTGCATGTTGAATGGGGTTTTTTTGCTTGTTTTTCTCCACAACTGAATACAGTTGTTGCATAAATTTCTCTGGACTTTAAACAAATTTGCTTTAAAGGTAAAGTTCCTCCAGCAACTGCACTGTGTGTGAGCATTTTCTTTCTGCCCCAACATAATGACATAGGCTGACATTGCCTGGACAGCTCTATCATGTGAAGAATGCTTCTGAGGGGACATGAAACACCTGTATGAAAAGCAAGGACAGAGAAGTGCAGGTAAATGACGCAAGATACCTCAGCTTTAGCTGAGACTACTTGGCTGTATGTTGGGACAGTCTGTACAACAGTTAGCAAGGACAGTGCGGCTCATTAGACCACTAGCAAATCCAAATCCAAATGCTTTCAGTACCTTCTCCTTAGCATTAGAGGGCATGAAGTAATTTATACACAAAACAGTGTCAAGGAGCTAACACACTGGTATAAATTTATTAATTAATATACAAGTTTACTGGCTTTATACAAATGTGTATTTAACTGGAAGACAGTCAAAAGAATCCTTCCTTCATTTTACATTAGTATGAAGCCATTCAGACTCTAGAAATATTTCATTCTACAATTTCTCTGTAATACATATTGATTATAAACCATGTATTTTTTTTTTTAAATGTCTGGATGCTGAAATGAATCCTGCCAGAATAATAAACAGGAAATTTGACAATATACTGTAGTTTACTTTCGGCTTCTATCAATATTCTTGAAAGAGTGACAAAAAAAGTACACCTGCTGTTGAGATTTTTTCTAACGCTCCTGTCACTCAGTGACAGGCTGAAGTGACATTTTTAGGCAAAGCAGTCCCTTTGAGCCTGACAGAATTTTCTGGTTAAGTCAGTAGTGATTCAGTATTGACAAATATTGGGGAGACTGCAGTGGTGCTAGCCTCACAAAACTGGAGATAATAATAGACCTGGAATTAACTAGCCCATAAACTAGCAAAGGGATTAAATTGTTCCCATTTGCAAAAACTCTTAGTCTTCAACTGGAGACTGAGGTAATCTCTACTGCAGTCAGGTCTGGTTAACAGCTGTGCAAAAGGGAACATGCTTTTTTTTGTCGTTGTTTAGAAAAAATCCAGACACTGCAAATGGTGCTGGTGATTAGAGATAAAATGTTTCTGTCCTCCCTCAGTATATCTCTAGTAGATGATGCAAGTTCCCAGACAGAAACTTCCTTAGCTCAGGCAACGGTTTCACACACAAATTAAACTGAACAAGCCAAGACCACGACCCAAAAAATCAATCCTTTTTATGCCCTCAGCCTGGACTATTTATCCTAATGTTTGTCACCACTTCCTTTGTTGTAGCACAATGAGCTCCACAGTCACACAGTGAACTACAGCAAAGAAATAATCTCACCTAAAATTATAGTCTTTTTTTTTTTTCCCTCTGGAGTGAATGACAGAAAGATGTATGGGTATATAAATGTTTGTATGCCAATTTGTACAAAATCCTCAAATCGAGTCTAACAAAATCTTTGTAGAAATAGTCATCTGTTCCAATTCTAAGGTGTGATAGTCATATTTAAGAACTAATTGAAAGAAAGAAAATAAAGAATATATTTAAAATATATTCTATACTATATTCATTTATTGTATGTATATTTACTATATAAATTGCATCATAGTATATTATATTGTATTATATTA
>VZZY01000714.1:5299-27202 GCA_013400335.1 Eurystomus gularis | reverse complement strand
AGAGGGATCTGGACAGGTTAGAGGGCTGGGCAATCACCAATAGCCTGAGGTTTAACAAGGACAAGAGCTAGATTTTGCACCCCAGATATGATAACCCTGGATATACATATACTCTGGGGAACAAGAGGCTGGAGAGCAGCCCTGCAGAAAGGGATCTGGAGGTTCTGGTCAACAGCAAGTTGAACATGATCCACAGTGTGCCCTGGCAGCCAGGAGGGCCAACTGAGTCCTGGAGTGCATCAAGCATGGCATTGCTAGCCAGCTGAGTGAGGTGATTGTCCCACTGTACTCCACACTGGTGTGGCCCCCCTTGAGTACTATGTGCAGTTTTGGGCGCCACAGTACAAAAATGATAGTACAAAAAGGATAGCAAGTTACTGGAATGTCTCCAGAGGAGGGCCATGAAGTTGGTGAAGGGTTTGGAGGGGATGCTGTATGAGGAGTGGCTAAAGTCACTTGGTCTGTTCAGCCTGGAGACGAGGAGACTGAGGGGAGACTTCATCGCAGCTTACTGCTACCTCACTAGGGAAGGGGGAGGAGCGAGCAGGAGGTTGAGTCACAATCTCTGGTGATGTGTAAAGGGCATGAAGATGTGGGGCCAGGGGAGATGGTTTAGTGGTGGATGTGGCAGAGTTGGGTTGGTGGTTGGACTCCATGATCTTAAGGTCTTTTCCAACCAGACTGATTCTGTGATTCTGTAATAGCAGAAAAGTGTATGTATTAGGTAAGTTTTGATTCTGTGTGTTTGAGTACGAAGAATTCTGTCTCATCTGTATATTAGAAATAACTAAAGTAGAACTGAAAATAATTTTTTTAAATAACCAAAACTCTATATAGAATAGTTGAAAACAAAGGGAGCTGAAAAAGTGACTGCTATTTATACAATAATAGCTGGTAAAAGAAGTTAAATCAGAAATTCAAAATCTAATAATAATATTAGATAAGATAAATCCCAAAGCAAATTTGTTTTGCATACCCCGAATAAATTATAACATATATCACCTTTATAGCTATAATAGTGTAAAAGGAGGCACACACTGAGAAGGAGACAAGAGAAAAGTATTTTTAGATGAGTTTTGAAACAGATGGAGAATCATGTGGCTGAAACCCCATTTAAATATATGGCACTTTAAAAATTCAGGGAAATGTTGGTGGTGTTAGAATGAAAATAGATATCAGGACAAATTCAAAAATTGTGAGGAGGAGTGCAACTTAGATTGTGACCTGAGAAAGAAAGACAGGAGGGGGAAGAGAAAGAGGGAGGGGTAAGTAGCTCCTTATAGCTACTTACAATTACTTTATGTTGGTTAATCTTAGTTGCCAAGAAGGTAGAAGTTAAAAATTATCCTCTGTTCTCCACTCATTCAAAACTTCTATTTCTTCAACCTATTAAAAGTGTATTTTATGCTAATTTACTCTTCCTGAGATATTTTAAAGCACTTCTTGAAAATCATACACTACTGTTATTATCCTTTATGACATGAACAATCACGGTGAAAAACTTGATAAATGATATTTCTGTATATTCTGATATATTTGTATTTCTGACATATTTTAACAGAAACTCATGACCTCAAGTTATTTTTCTGGCAGCCATACAATTATTACCCATCTGCTAAGCAACAAGAGGTCAAGATCAAATGCTGATATGTGACTGTAGTTAATATTAATATATTATGTTAATATATATTGTATGATTGTAGTTAATATGACTGTATTGTATGTATTGTTGATATGACTGTAGGGTGTTATTCCTGATACATGTTTCATTGTTATTATTTTGATTTTTCAGTGTTATTACTATTTCATAGAAGTTCCATTTGGCATTGGGGTTATACTTTATTGAGTGTTAGGAATATATTTGTGGTGGATTTATCTTGGCTGTCTGCCAGATGCTCCCTCAGCTGTTCTCTCACTCCCTCTGTTCAACAGGACAGAAGGAGAAAGTAAGATGTAAAAGCTCATGAGTTGAGACAAAGACAGGGGCATCACTCTAATTACTATCATGAAAAAAAAGGACTTGACTTGGGGAAAATTAATTTAATTTATTGCCAATTAAAAACAAGGTAGGATGGTGAGAAACAACAATAAAACTTAAAACACCTCCAGCCCTTCCCACCTCCCCTGCCTTCTTCCCAGGCCCAACTTCACTTCTTCATTTCCAGCTCCTCTAGCACTCCATCCCCAGGTGGTTCAGAGGAGATGGAGAAAGGTGTTTTTGATGAGTTCATAACATTTCATATCTGACTCTCCTTACTCCTCACATGACTCCCCCACTTCAGCATAGGATCCCTGCCATGAGACACAGTCCTTTAGGGAAAGAATGCTCCAGTGTAGGTCCTCCATGGGCTACACTGGAGTGACATATCCACCTGCCCTTGTGTGGTACCCTCCATGAGCTGCAGTGTGGATACCTTCACTGATGTGGTCCTCTCGATGGGCTGCTGCAGTGACTACCTGTGCCACCAGAAGAGAAGCAAAATGTACATGTTTCAAGCAATATGTTGACATATACCTGCATCTTTCTCACAGACTGAATCAGCCACAGTATAAATTTCTAAGCATTAATCTAGAAAGGGTAAGAGTCAATTGCCTTTAAAGAAACAAACTACCGTTAACTGTACAAAAACTCTTGCACAACATCTAAACTTTCCATCACAAATTAATGGCCAAAGATTGGTTCTTACTGTGATGTTAAATGATATAAAACTTTTGTACACTTATAACTCTGAAAAAAATAATACATAACTGTGGGAGTCCACAGCTGGTCTGAGGACTCAGGGATGGACCTTAGCTTTGAGCAAGATAATGATGTTTCCCTGAAAGAGCCTGGGAAGCCTTGAGGCTGAAGAGTCCCAGGGAGTGAAGGAGATAAGAGGCCTAATGAGCAAATTCCACAGAACAACAACCTGGCAAGAAGTCAGTGGACATAGTAGGAGGAACAACAAGAGCACCAGCCAATCAGCATGTGTAGGGAGAATGGACTGAGCTATCCTACAATAATGAGAGCTTGAAGAATATGTGCTACCAATTAGAAATTGTTGCTAGGTAAATGATGTGCACAATGTAACCAATAACGGAATAGCTTGTACTGCGTACTATGCCAAAGAGATGATAAAAGAGCGATGTTTTACTAAATAAACGGCTTTCACTTGATCACATTGATCATGGTGTGATTGACCTGAACTCGTGCAATTGGCACCCGAACAGAGTTGGGCCCCTCAGCTACCTCAGTCATAACTGTCCGTGTTTGAGATATCTAAAATAAAGTTGTATATAAATCATGTCTGTCCTCCTGGAGATTTCATTTCTGGCTGATTTTGTGTTTATGCCCCAAAATTACTCTTTATGTTTCTCATTAGTGTTGGAAATGACTGCCTGTTACAATAAATTATATCTTGTCCAGACCAAGATGTTAAAAAAATGATTAAGGTGGATCAGCATGTTGGATTTGCCCTAAAGAAATTAACTTTAAAGACACTACAGTTCATCGTGCATTGAGAATATTTAGTATTCATCTATCTGTTCTCTATCCTGAATCCATCTTGAACATGTGCTCACCAGAGAAGGACATGAAAGGCTAATATTCATTTGGCGCTTTTCCCTCAGACTTCCTCCATACATCATGCTTTTCCTATATTATTCAGTTTGAGGTTGCAGGCACAGAGCTAATGTGAATGTTGTACAAAAGCCAGCTAAACCAGAAAGAACAATGTCAGCTACGTGCCAGTGTTCTCATTTTCTGATCAAATGTCTTACAGTTCCAGAAAGCCAGAGGCATTTAATAAGCTTGTCTGGAAAGTAGGATCAATTTGCATGTTTAGTGGATCTAGAAGAAGGAAGAAATTAATGAAGATTCATCTATTAATCGATACATTGAAAGAAAAAGGGAAAGTAAATGCAAAACATTACATTAATGGAAATTCAGGATCCACAAATTTAAACTGTATTTTATGTTATATATTTTAGGGCATAAAGCTAATGTATCTTTCAATGTACACAGGTTTCCAAGCACAAATAAAACAGATGATGAACCTAGGTGAAATGAGGCTACAATAATCTACTTTCCATCTTTTGAAACATTTTTTGTAATTTTTCATGAGAGTAATCTTAAACATTCTAAAAATTTTATTCTTAATTCCTAATTATTATTTCCATTTTACATAATAGGAGACTAGAACAACGCATTTTCTAGTAGAAATTGCTACAAGGATCTGTATCAATACAACCTGCAGGTTCCTTCCTGAGACACATGGTCTGAAAAGATCCAGCCTCCTTATTCAAACAGAATACACCAGAGAGAATTTTTAAGGCCTTAGAAAAGCTTTCAGGGTTCTAACTAAAAAGAAATAAATCTTGAGTAGGAGAACAAAAAAAATTCAGTGCAAGATCCAAGTCATCATTAAGACTTTTAAAGAAATTTGTGCTTATATTAACACTTATAAAATAACAATATGCAACTAAAAATAGTGAAAATAGTGTATTTTTTAATACCTAAAGGAAAATTGTGAAAAAAGATAAATGTGTAATCAAGAGTCTGTTCTAGGTTATCTAATATTTAAAGATATGCTTAAAGAATTTCTCTTAAGTGGGGTTTAGAGATGTACCACAAACAAAATAGAATAATGAAAACAGACTTTGAAGATTTTATAATTGTTTTTTATTCTAAGGTTTTTTACGTACATATATATACTTCTGATGAAAAAAAATCCTCATACTTTTAATTTAATTTAAAACATTTCTTCAAATAATTGCAGGGATGTTCTTAAAATTCACTACAGAAAAAAAGTAATTACCTTTCATTTTGTAAAAGTAAGGCATGAGGTCAGTTCTTCGCAATAGATGTAAAATAATTGATTCTGCTCCCCCAACTCAAATTTTAATGCTGGATGAAAAAACAAAACCCACGGTCATTACTAAATGGCTAAACATTAACATAACATGTCAGTATGGTCAAATACAGTTTGTGACATGATCAAAATAAACTGTTTTAATTTTTTTGCTGTATTTTTTTCACATTTAATAGATTCTCATAGGGCACATCTGCTTAATCCAAACAACATTTTCTGATTGACCCCTACTCCTCCTTTATCCCAATGGGAATGGATGTGATTGTATTAGCATTTGTAAGGCTATAGGAAGCACAATACATAGGAATGGGTCTCTCTGGAAGCTGTTCAGACTAGTTACATCAAAATACTATGCACCCTCCAGTGCAAATTAGAAAACAAAACAAGTGAAACAGCATATATGGTGATAGCACTAATTAGCTTTGAAATATAGAACATCTCAAGAAGGAGAACCAATTACACTAGCTTGTAAAACCTTTGCATACATTTATAATATTTTGTAGAAATGAAATGAAATTGTGTGATCTCAGAAGGCATTAATTGAAGACTTCAAGCATATTTATTTTTAATAAAGTTAATCCTGAACTAGGTTCATAGAGCCAAAGACCCTGAACTAATGGATTGCATAAATGGTATGAAACAAAGGTCCATTATGAATATTTTCAAATTGTTAGTAGTTTTAAATCTGAAGACAGTTAGTGCTGTTTGAGATCATTTTAGCAAAACATTTTGCAAACTGATCATGATTATTCCAAGAGTTTTATGTGTCTCATGGCTATATCACTCATACATTTATTAACTGAACTAAAATAATTTGAGTTGTCTCCAAATCCACTGAAAAGAATGCTGACATTTTGCAAGATGTTGTAATAGAATCAACAATCAATGACTTAGTCAAAGAAAATTTAAAAAAATAATAAATGGGTGGCTCTTGGATACTTTTGTCAAAATTATGAGTTGCTTTATCACCTTTAATAAGTTAAATATTAGATATAAGAAACACTGTCTCATACAAATATCATGTTACCAATAATGCAAAAGTGTGACTCTGAAGTGTGCAACAGTGAATGAGTTAGGCTCAAACCGAGGCAAAAATTAATTGAGTGTGTGTAGTTCATACTGAAAAGCCTAGGGAAAATAATCTCAAGCAATAAATAAATACTGACAGTCTCGCATTTATGACATTTGTAGAGAGGCAGAATTGTAGTGAGAAACATTTGTATTGAACTTCAAAAGCTTTCAGAGAAAACTGGTGTCCAATGTTATTTAAAACTCTAGAAAACTTTTGGACAATCAAAAGGGGCCATTTTACAAACACTACAGGCATTACATATATGAGTCAGAAAGAAGAAAAGTGGCACTACAGATATATCCTTGTTTTGTTCTAGAAATCATATCAACATATGTTTAATTTTAGAAACTGAAAATTTAAGTGCTTCACTAACAGAGAAACCAAATTTCTGTTATGGTCAAAAGCTGGGATTAATGTTAACTGCCTAAGAAAATAATGTAATCCTATAATGAGAAAGCATTATAAGTGAAGGGACTAGTATTTATTATTTTTTTTACTGCTGAAAAGAAGTTACAGTGTCGTGACTTCTATTTTGAACTGCCGTAGTTTCATCACTGAACATTTTATACCAGTTTCCTTTAAAGTGTATGTTGTTGATTGCAATAAATGGATGGCATGAGGGCAGTAATTAATGCAGCAGAGGATATAACGTGCCTCAATAAAAATCAGAGGTTTTATCTTAGTTTCAAATTCAGTCAATTCCATTAGAAGCTCTGACTAAATCCCAGTACAAACCAAGGTGATGATATGTACTAACGTATTTAGACCTACTTGATTAGAGAGTACAGGAAACAAACCTGTGCAAAATTAAAAAGCATAGAACATAGCAAAAACTTGTTGGAATTATACTATTAACAGAACGTGTACAAATAACTTATTTTGACATTCTTTTGTTTTCTAGTTGGCATAAGAGGTCCTTCAAGATGCTCTGCCCCAGGGAGAGCTTGGGTGAACAGTTCCTAGCAAGAATAAAGCAGAAGAAATAAATAGCTCTAGAATATATTGCTGTTTTTCTGAGGCTTATTGTCAGTTGTAATGCTCCCAGGAGGCTCCTGAAGAAAATAGGTTCTGATAATAATTTATACATTTCTCCAGCTGAACTGGTGAATGGATCTCTGTAGTACAGACAAAAAATTCTTGAGATGAAACGTCCTATTAAAATAATGTAGTTTTAAGGCTAGGAGAAGGAGTCAGTTGTATGAAAAAACCCACCCAACAAAACAAAGCAAACCAAAGAAAAACAAGGGGACTAAGTAGCAAAATATTAGCAGGAGTAGTTGTGGTGAATGGAGATTTATGTCTCATTGAGACAGTGAAGCCCACAAAGTGGACAGAGCTATAGAAGAATTATGAACAGGGAGTGGTTTTGGCTAACAGCTAGTCATTTCCTCCTCCTCTACTAACCCCTTAAATGGCAGTATTCTTTTTCATATTTGGACTGTGGTATTTGCTGACATGTGAACCACAGCTTGTTATACACAACTGGCGCTCCGCAGTTCCTCATAATGCTGTAGCACCCTGAAAATCTCCTTTGTGGTGCTAATTTCCCTCCCTGTGTATTTGCCATACACTTGAGTGTGTCGCTGGTGCACTTAATGTTTTCCTGACATGTAGTATCAGGGCTGACACTAGGGGACCTTTGGAAATGTCCCTCTTGCAATGGGTGATGTTCAGTCATTTAGCACTTTGCTGTCTGTGCATGTAGGGTACATGCCTCACGCCATACTGACATGAGCGTATTACTGGTAATCTTTTCATCTGATTGTGAATGTGTGGTGTCACAGTGCATCAATCCCTGGTTCTTTTCTCTTTGTATTTCATTGGTTGTTAATGAAGATTCATCCAGGGTGTGTTGTCATGCTTTTCTGGTTCTTTATGTCCTACTCAGAGTAAAGCTTACTAAGCATGTTTTATTGTGTTAATTTTGACATTAAGAATGTGTCCTTTTTTCATTCAGAGGATTTGTATTTCTACAACTTTGGTAAAATGAATGTGAAAGACTAAATACTTTATCATTTTTTTAATTTTTTTTTTATTTTAGTACCACTTTAATCACTAATTGCTTCTCAGAACTGATCGCCTGTTTCTCAAAATTAATTTGTTTGTTCTTCCAGAATGGAAAACTCCACCAGTTTTGTCATCTTTCCTCCTTTTTCTCCAAAGGTCACATCTTGAGAAAATTGCATCCTCGAGACCCAGTATAGGCAGTTACAGTTATTACTTACAATGAAGAAGCATGGTCTGAATTAGAGAAGTCATAATTATTGGAAAGTCCATTGTATATAAATCAAACAGCAATTTCTACCCACCACTAGTAACCACAACTAGGGATAATTGGTAGAATATCCTGAAATAGCAGGAACACAAGGAAAGTAATTCATAAAGGAAGATCAAGAAACTTTCTTGGGTAGCCTCTAGTACAGGGCAGGGATCAATATGAGGAAGAAAGGGAATTCTTCAGAATTTTGCTTAGTCTCCAGGTCTTTCATATTGCCTACATTGTGGCACAAGTCTCAGAGGAACACATGTAGCTAATTACCCAAAGGACTTTCAGTTTGCATATGTATATATCTTTCTTGAAACCATGCACTCTATTACAGCAATACACAAGCTGCACAGCAGAGCTGCAAAACAAAGTAAATCTTTAAAGTGCCTTAGATATCAGAATTGTTTTACTGCAGCCAGTTATTTTGTCCATACGGACAGAATTTATTTAAAAAATAGTAATGCTCTGTCTTACAGAGTAGATCTCTGCTTATGCACATTTCTTTTACCAAGAAGATGAGTTCTTGTTCTGCTTTTCATCTGTTATCTCAGGCTTCCATAACAGTATTGTAGGATGTCAAAATAAAATCTCCATGGATTTTTGCAGTGCTATATGCAACTGTAATGCATAGTAATGAACCATCTGTCACACTTGAACATTTATTATCTTAATGTATGGAAAGTAAAGACATGGTGGGTGGGATTCAAGTCCATGTTAAAGAGTGAAATTTGGGTGTCTACATGTAGATGCTTGTATCTACATGAGCTAGGTGAAAAAAAAGTCACAATTTGAGAACTGATCCTAAAATACGTCCTGTAATGTATATAGTATATATGATGTCCAGTGAGGAAAAATAAAAGCACTGGATTACAGCCTGTCCATTTCAGTGTTCTGCAAAGAGTGCAACTCTGAACACTGCAATCCTAGGATGACTAGGATAATCAATCCTGACACTGTATGACATAACATAACTGGTTCTTCTGCATTTGGGTCAAGACAGGTCTAACATTCTAACATGTACAAAAAATACACTATCGCTGAATAGGCTCAGTTGTAAGAAACTGGGTCTTTTTACATCTGAATTCTGTGAAGAATTTGACAGTATATTTGACCAGGAAATTGATTATTCATTAGGCATAAATAGGCCTTGCAAAATAATTTACTTTTTTAGTTTTTTTCTGAAACTTCTCTGAAGAAAAATTTACTAATTGTCAGATTTAAATTTACAATTTTAAAGCTGTTACTGGGCCACATTGTATTGTATGATCTCATAATCTATGGTACTTACGGGAAATATATGTATTTTAGAATTTTCATATTCAATTAATTCTGTATGTTATTCAACTGTCTTAAATATGTAATAGTTTTCCTGTTATAAAGTTGTCATAGGAAGAAGAATTCAAAATATTGCAGCGTTTTGCATGGCTTTATGTTTATACCAGAAGGTACAAGAAGAGAAAATGGAGTTGGGTGTACATGGCAATAAGATCAGCTATCGAAAGAGAGCAAGAGCATACTAAAGAAGAAAGCAGGCAGAAATTCTTTGATTATAACATTTAAACCCTAGAGGGTCAGTAAGGCCCGTGGAGAGCGGAGAGCATTATTTGCTATTGTTGTTAGCTGCCAGAATAGCTGGGCTACGATGGGAGACCAATAGAGTCCCTGCTGTTGATCCATCTGCAGATTATTCCACATGTAAGCTTGCTTCATTGGGGTGGACAGGCAGAGGTCTTCTGCAACGAAGTCACAGATGTTACCAAAACGAAATAGCAGAATTGGTTTTTCCCTTCATTACATTTTTCCAAGTGTTCTTACCAGTGAGATGGCTATAATTCTTGTGCTGTTGTTTTTAATGCTAATGTCAACTGGTGCAAAGACTGAATTTATTCATTTGCCACCTGGTGCAAGATCTACTGGCTTTTTGTTTCTTCTCCATTACTTAGAAAGATAAGTTGTTCATCACAGCTGGGTTCAGCTCATGAAAGAATAAAGAGTATTATCATTAAAATTATCACAGAAGCAAGCAAGCAAGCAATAAAAACTACTCCTGAATGCTGTATCTGGATTTTCTTCCAGCCATAGCTAGTAACAAATAAACACAGGCATCTTCTCTTGTTATAGATTTGCCATTAACTTTCAGAAGATAAGCGATAGGACAGGAGGAAGTGGCCTCAAGTTGTGCGCCAGGGGAGGTTTAGATTAGATATTAGGAAAAATTTATTCACAGAAAGGATTGTAAAACACTGGAACAGACTTCCTCGGGAAGTGGTGGAGTAACCATCCCTGGAAGTATTTAAAACGTGAGCAGATGTGTTGCTTAGGGACACAGTTTAGTGGTGACCTGGCAGGGTTAGGTTAACAGTTGGACTTGATGATCTTGAAAGTCTCTTCCAACCAGAACAATTGTATGATTCTAGATTCTGAAAGAATAAGCACCTTCTCATCAAGTCACACATACTGACTTAGTACTGCGCCTGCATTCATTGAAGCCTGGAAAATTTACCATTTTGAATCGATAAGAAAAGGATCAAAATATTCATACATATGAGCTCTTTTTACTTGTTCTGCATTTGATAGTTGTGCTTCCTATGCTTCTGTATTTTTTTCTTTGTTTGAATACTGGTCATGGCAGCAAACTTTAGTTAATTTGCCCCCACCAACACTAAGCTCTCCTCCCCTCCCTCCTGCTCAAATTCTCATATAACTATTTGGCATCCACACATCATCCAAGAAGCAGAATGACACACTGGTACTGTGGAAACACTACAAAACACATTAAAGACAGTGGAGAGATCTTCAGTTGGTTCATTGGGCTTTGATTAATGTCAAAAGTTTCATGAGAACTTAGAGAACATTTTTTTTATTCCTGGGAACTACTGATCTGTCAGCCTGGGAAGATCATGGAACAGGTGTTCATAGAAGGTATGTTAAGGCACATGGAGGGCAGGGAGGTTATTTGAGACAGCCAGCATGGCTTCACCAAGGGCACCTTGCCTGACAAGCCTAGTGGCCTTCTAGGATGGAGTGACTACATCAGTGGACAAGGGAAGAACTATGGATGTCATCTTTCTGAATTCTATAAGGTCTTTGATAGAGTCCTCCAGAACACCTTTCTCTCAAAATTAGGGATATACTGATTTGATGGACAAGCTGTTTGGTGGATGAGGAACTGGTTGGATGGTCATATCCAGAGAGTAGTGGTCAATAGCTCAGTATCTGGATGGAGACATGTGACAAGTAGTGTCCCTCAGAGGTCTGTACTGGGACCAATGTCATTTAATAACTTCATCAATGACATAGGGGGATTTTGGAAGTTTGCCAACAACACTCTGCTGCGTGGTATGGCTGACACAGCTGAGGGACAGGATGACATCCAAAGGGACCTGGATAATCTTGAGAAGTGGGCCCATGTGAACCTCTTGAAGTTCCACAAGGCCAAGTGCCAGGTCTTTCATACCGGTTAGGGTAATCCTTGGTGACAATACAGGCTGGAGGATGAAGGGATTAAGAGCAGCCCTGTGGAGAAGGATTTTGGGGATACTGGTGGGTATGAGCCAACAACGTGCGCTTGCAGCCCAGAAAGCCAACCATATCCTGGGCTGCATCAAAAGAGCAGCCAGCAGATTGAGGAAGGTAATTTTACCCCTCAACTCTGCTCTTGTGGCCTTTCAGTACTTAAAGTACATAAAGAAAGATGGAGACAGTCTTTTAGCAGGGTCTGTTGCAACAGGACAAGGTGTAAAGGTTTTAAATAAAAAGAGAGTGGATTTAGACTAGACATTTTTTTACAATGAGAGTGATGAGACACTGGAACATATTGCCAGAGTGGTGGTAGATGTCACATCCCTGTAAATATTCAAGATCAGATTGGATGGGGCTCTGATCAGCCTGACCTAATTTAAGATGTTCCTGCTCATTGCAGGAGGATTGGACCTTTAAAGGTCCCTTCCAACCCAAACTATTCTATGTTGCCATGATGCTATGATTCTAGAATTCCATGATTCTATTATTCTGTGATTCTCTTCCCAATTATTGCTTTTAGAAGAGTAGGACTTCCTTTTTCGTTTTTTTTTCTTCTTACGTTTTTCAAACCTTTCTTATTTATTAGTGAAAAACATTTTGATATTTTTCCCAGGAAAGCATGAACATAATGGTAGTACTGAAAATTAACTCATCCTCTGGAAAGCTTAAGGAACATAATAGCCATTTATATTTCTAAAAAAATTAATGTATGGCATTACAGTGTGAGACACTAACTTTCTGCTGTCTGTACTGAATTTTTAAAAATAAATTAATAAATTCATATCAGTATCCTGATAGTAGTTTTAACTTCAACCTATTAATGAGGCTGTGAAAATTACATGACTCAGACACACTAAGGGATAAAAAAGTACAATAATACATTTTTTGTAAGAGGTTTTAGAGACCTACCTTTTCAGCTAGCAACATATTTAGTTCAGGCCAAGTAAAGATCAGATAAAAAGAGTTAAATGCATTTATGAGTTAAATTTAATGCATTAAAAGCATTTCCATTTTTAAGAATTTTGAAAGGCCATTGTCTGTTTTATTGGATTTTAACTGTTCAGCTAGTTCTGAACAACAGGCTTTCAAATCATAAAGCTGGAGGAATCAAGGTATGTTTAATTTTTAATTTATTTTATTTTGTTTATTAGCAGTTCATTTACAAGGGGACAAATATTCTTACTTACAAAAAATCATCTTACTTGCAAAAAATGGCAACTGATTAATTTTCAGAAAACAAATCCTTAATGATACGTTGCTAATTTCACACAATGAAAAACACTAACCCTAAATCCAAAATATAACATAGAACAGTAGGCTCCCTGGAGTTCCTTTCTTGACAAGAAAGCAGTCAGATACTAGAAGTCCTAGTTAAATAGAATTTTTGCAGGTTAGTTTAACATAATTAAGTTGCAAGCACTAACTAACATCTCAATAACTAAGACTGTTTCTCTGCGCAGGCAACACTGCAAAATGGGCTACAAAAGAGCCAATCTCTTGAAGGCTATATGGTTTGCAGAACAGTATAAAACTCTCTCAACAAGGTCATGATAATAGGTGTGGTAAGAACAAGCCAACAACACAAAGGCAACATTGGAATATCCTAAATATAGGGAATCTAGTGGGTCTCACACCCCTTTTTTTGTATGATGTATTTAAAAACATGGGATACCACAGTATTGCTGTCTTTCAATAGAAACAGTTCTCAACATACAGGTGAAAGATTACTTACAACTATTTAAATGGAATAACAAATGATAATACATTATTCTTTGATTCCCTCAAGAAGGTGAAGGTTCTTGTTTGTGTATTTATCTATTTAGAGACATATCTATTTGTCCTTTCTCTGACAATTTGAAAAACAATTTGAACACATTAATAGATTAATTCTGTATTTTAATGCACTGAGTTTCTGTGTTCTAGCTGCAAATGGCATCAAGCTGTGTTTTCAATTAAGTTTTAAAAAGAAATTCCTTGCAATTGCTGTGGCTAGGATTCCCATCACAGAGGACTAATATCAGCAATCTGTTTCTAATTTTATGATTATATCAGAAATCTTTTGGCAGTGCAGTAATCATTTTGCATGTAAGAGACAAAACAAGACTCTCAATATGTCATATTTGGAATGTTATACTGTTCTATTTTAAAGACATTTTACAAAATTACTGCCCATTTCCTATTTTTATTTTCTTTTTTTTTAGCTTATACTAAATTCTTCAAATTTTATTGCATGCTATGAATTTCTAATCACTTTCATGCAATTATATCTACATTAACTTTTGCTTCCAGCTATTTAAAAAAATTGTTCTGTTGTTCCTTGCTGCCTATTTTTTTTCAGGGATGAGCTTCACATCTGTTCTCAACATTGTTTCCATGCTCTCCACAGGAACAGAAACTTTTTGTTTTATTAGAACACCTTTGAAAAGTGATCAGTTGTCTTTTCACAAAGACCTAAAGTAAAAAAGTAGTTTGAGTATTTCTATTTGTTTCCCTTAATCTTTTGCATTTCCAGTTCTGATTTAAATGTATAGGAAGATGTTTGGGTTTGGGGGGGGGGAGTGGGTGTGTTGTTTTTTTTTGTTGTTGGGGTTGTTTGGGTTTTGTATTTTTGTTGTTGTTTTGGGTTGTTTGGGGTTTTTTTCCTGAGCTGAAAGAATATATTCCACATTTGCTTTCAGATGTGCTAAGTCCAAGGGATTCTGAGCACTTTTCATTTACCATGTATGAAGAGACTGTACATGTGGAAAAGGCCACTGACCTTCAATGTACTTTGCTTTGACCTTTGCTGCAGCATAGGGATGGATGGAATTGTGCATTTCTGCATTATGGATATGTGAATGCATCCAAAGACATTCTTGGGATTTCCAAGCATTTGCAAGCCTGGAAAGAACCACCAAAGTTTAAACAACCAAACAAATGAACACACAACAAGAAAAGGAGAGAAAGGACATGTTTGTTAAAAGTGAAGTACATTCTGCAGGCAAAGTAATATTAATACAATAAAAAATACTGGTAATGAAATACTGTTTCATTATGATGCAATTGCTGATATGTGTAGACTGTAGTGATAGGTTTCAAAATCATAAGAATGGAATTGGATACAAAACAGACTGAACTAAAATAAATAAATTTTCTTTACATAAATGGTAATATACTCATATCTTGATCTCTTCTGGACATGTTTAGTATAATCTTTATGATATCAGATATACAACCATGTGTGATTACAATTTTATCCTCAATAGCATTTACACAGTCTAATAACTTTTAAAACAGCTGGTCATGGAGACTGAGGAAGCAGAACACACCTTTGAAGGCACTGAAAATTAAGAAAATTTATCTGTCACTGTTTTTCAAAACATTTTTATGTGGAAAAATGCAGTGCTTCATCGGTAAACAAGCTGTGACATGTAAAAAGCTCAGGAACACCATGTGGGTAACAGCTGAAAACTGGAAAGAGTATAAGTATTCTTTAAACACCCAAGGTCAATATGTGTAACTTTAAACAAGATGGAAATCACAGGAGAATTACACATTATCCTTGAAGTGAGTCATAGCTGATAGAGACATAAACCAAATGCATGACAAAGCTGAATGAGAAATTCTTAAGATACAGAGATTTTTTCCTATTATTTGTGTGGATATTAAGCCAAGTAAAAATTAACCATGTATTTTTAATAGTTATGATTTTATATTTTCTCTGGACTAAAAAGAAAGTAACTTACTAGTTGCCATGTTTCAAATGTACCCTAACATTCCCTTGTAAATCTATCAAATATATAATCAGTAACCAAATTCTTCCAATAAGAGGATCAAAAAGGATATTTTTTTAAAAGAGCATAGGACAGCAAGTTATATTTGACAATAAAAACTATGGAAGGTTTTTCTGGACTATAAGTACTTCAATATTTTTCAGTGCAGCTAGGATTTACGTATTTTCAATAAAAGCATATCCAAAAGTTAATGTGCCATCAAATTGCTTGCAAATATCCCCTTGCTGTGTCTTACTCAGTGCCACTGAATTTCTCTTCCAACATCCCAATGGAAGACAAAGTGAGGAACTGGTTTCTCATCACTAAAAATGGGGAAATTGTGTTTTGTAAGGAAGTTGCTGCTAAGGTTCTCAAATGACTCCCTCTCCCATCACAGTTAAGACATTTCTTGTATAAAGCGTTGTGCAAAAAGGTATCAGGTGGCAGAAATCACCTAGCATACTTGATTTTAACTCTAGGTTTTACCAATAGTTTTGTTTGTTTCTTCTAGATAAAATTTATCATTTGTATTCTGCTTTTATTTCTTATCAATCATAAAAAACATCTTTCTCATTTAATACACATTTATTTATATAGTCATTTTTAAAATGAATTTTGTCTGGAATTTTAAAGGGACAATTGAAATGAATGAAGCCAAATTGAACTAATTGGAAGGGCAAAAATGTTATTTGACTGCATACCTTTAATCATAAGTGAAAGCTTTACCTATCAGAATAAAGATGCAATGGATGCTGAAGCCATAAAGTCTCTACAGTCTTCAGAGACACTGTGTTGCACAAAGAGGCCTCTTGAATTTGCCTGATAGTTTATAATTAATTTTTTTTTTATTAGGAAAATTACATCGTGATCTACTTAGAAGTGATTTTAATGTTTCTCAAGAGAAGCTAATCAGCTAATTACTTCCTTACATTTTATTTCAAATAATTCAATAGTTCTAAATTAAAATTAGTTTCTGTGTTGAAAATTAGTAAATAAGTTAGTATTATTGAACTACAGATAGAAAGTACCTAATTTACTCACAGTTTGCTACTCTTTTTGTCTTTGATCATACTGCATCACTCATATCAAGCCACTTAGTTTCTCTACACACGTCCGTTATATTAGTGTCAGACTGTTACTGCAGAGGAATGGGAAAAAGCATAAAGAAGTAACACCATATAAGATTTCTGTGTATCCTAAAGATTTGTTTGACTTAAAAAAATAAAAATGCTATTGGTGTTAATTCATAGAGACTTTTTAATTAGTATGACAGCGGTCTCTAAGTAAACAGAACACTTATTATATCATAAGGTTATTTAGTGCATCACAAACTGTGGCTCCTCAGGTTTAGACGTGCTTTCTACAAATACCCATGTCTCACAGAGGCTTTTTTCAGTTTTGAAAGTAAATAAAATTTGTCTCCACTTATTCTTGTGATACTAAGTCTCAGATTAATCCAAATACCTTCCCTGGTGGAAAACTATGCGTGTGAGAATACGCCTTTGTAAGAGACTCAAAAAGATAATGTATATCTCAAAGACTGCAGTGGGGCAAGCCCTACATAGCAAAGGGAAAACCATGGCAAGGAGGGAAGATGGTGAGCACAGGGTGCAGAGCGGCATGTCGGAGGATGAGCAGCCATGTGCTTTTATGTGATTGACAGCTCTCCCTGTATAGCCAAGGTCACACAAAGCTTATTTGAGGAAGTGGCTTCTGACTGCCCAGAGGACCCCTTGCAGCCACACACCACAATCGCACCTGCGCAGAAGATCAAGTATCACGTACAACCCCAAGGAATGTGACTAGACATCTTGAGGGGCATGACTGGTGTTCAAGGGGTGTGACTGGAAGGAGACTAGGTTATAAAAGATACCACCTCAAGGTGCCTGGGGGTGCACCCTCTACCTGGGGACAGCCCCACCCATCATCCTGGGATCCAAGGGTGGTGATAACTCTCTTTCTGTTTTCTCTTTGCCTTTTCTCTCCTTTCTTCTCTTCTTATAAATGTGTTAATAGACCCCACACCACCTACCATTACATCTTCCCAATCCAAATTGCTTCTCATTCCAAGTTCCAGTTGCTTCTATCATTAAAAAAAAAAAACAAAACCAAACAGATTGTTTGGTGTGATTTCACCTTAATTTAGCCCAAGGGAATCTCAGAACTACCATAATCCACTGGTTTGCCCAGTCCAGGTTGTAACATCCTTCTCACTTGTCAGATTACCCAGAATGAGTTTCATCATTTGCTAAATTTCAGAGCAAATTACCAGTGCAACAATGAAAGAAAATATCTGAAAGTAAGAAAATAACAAAAATGTGATTGAAAATATGCTTTTAACAGTTCATTTTTGACTTCTCCAGTGTCTCTACATCTCTCTTAGTTTAAGCCAGAATTTCCACCTGGCTTAAACAAACGAGGGAGAATTAGAGAATTGGACTCACGGCTTGCTACGCAGGTAGGAGAAGTTCGTCTACATTCTCAGTATATCAGACGGTGGAAGAATCGCTGCCCAGTCCCGGCTATGGCCCTGGTCTTCAGCCAGCTCCCAGCGGGGAAGGGAATTGCTCTCTCTCTCTCTAATGGTGCAGTCAAGAAAGAGAAAGAGGAGGAGCTTTCTTCCGCTTTTATACTGTCCTTTATCTTCAGCTTCTAGAAGAATCCAGTCAATTCTCGGCCATTCCCGACAGTCCTGGCAGTTGCAAAGACTCATGGGAGCTGCAAAGCATTTCTGGGAAAGGAAATTCACCGTCTCAATGAGACATAAATCTCCGTTCACTACATTTCCGCCCCGTGACTCATTGAGGCAGTGAATACTTGTGGTCGGTGTATGAATGCGTGCATGTAGAATGTATGTATTATGTTTTCTTTCTGATCCTCATTTAACCCTACTTACCTCCTGGTTCCTCTCCCTTCCGGGAATTGGTGAAAGCAAAACATCTAATTTTAATACAATGGATATATATACACAACATACATTTGTTTGATGCCGGCACCAATTACACTTAACTATATTTAAATCAATCTATTAATAGTATTTATAATCAATAACCAGCAATCGAAAGCATAAATGTTTGGGAGACATCTATTAGAGCACATTGCTTAGACTGTGGGATGGCCAAGTCCACAGCGGTCGTAAGGTAACTCCTCCGGAGGTCAGTAGCAGGTTGGCCAAACCTGATACTGTTCCGGGATAATGTCTCCTGCTTTGGATTGCTCAAAGGAAAATACATAACAACATAAGACATCATTTATTCTGCATGAAGTATCCAATTAGTACTGATTTTATATTGTTGATTGTTTTGATCTATCAGCTTGTTGTTTGGAAATCCATTGGGGTTTCCCCGCACAGGTTTGAATCCTGCCAACTACACCAGATGTTGCGATCTTTGATCTATCAGATGTAGATGGTGCTATTGACTCTGAAGTCACTTGTCGGTGGTATTGGATTACGTCCTGCAGGTGGCTACACGAAGTGATAGGAGCTACAACCTTATCTGGGATTCCTATCTGTCAAGTTTCTTCTTTAAGCTTGGCTAAAGTGGATCCCGTTGAGGACGACGTAGATCATGTAACGGGACGACAACTTCCAGAAGGGCTTCCTGGGGGACTTCGAGACGGTTTTCTTTGCTTATCTCTGTTCACTACAGGCTGATCACCCCGTGTTGGGGTGATCAAAATGTAGTGATCCTGTTCACTACACCATCTGGGATACAGCTCCAGATTTTAGACACCTCAGTTTATTTATCTGACTATAGATGTTCACATGTGAAACAGGCTACATAAGCTCACACCGAGTTTAATCAAAATCTGACCTAAATCTATTTGTGTCCACTCATAGGTGTCTAGTAACATTTAGTAAATCTTAAAGCTTAAAATATCTTCACACAATAGAAGCAGATATAACAAAACAGATATAGGACACCCATGCGTTTTTGGCGTGAGATCTTGATGCCAGACCTGATTTACTGGACTCCAGAAAAGTTCTGCAGGCCTAAATGTGTACAACTACTTGGAAGCTGCTTTGTTGAAGAGTGGTTTTGGCTGCCCTGACCATTATTAGGAAAATACTTGCATAAATCAAAAGGATATCCTTTTCAAATCCAAGCTGATGTTCTTGAATCTTGTTTATTTTCTTTCATGCTTAAGAAAATTATTCCCTATTGCCAATAATATTGTTAAAATTTTATGAAACTTGAGATGAAAACTAGGGAATCTGCAAATTTATTAATAGCTCTGTAACTGTCATTATTCTTTAAAACTCTTAGAAAGACTAAGTGTGGTAGCCAAATTGCTGAAATTTGGAATAGGAGTTTTTTTGTGTAGGAATTCTATAACTTCCTATTTTTACAGACCCTTGTTTTTATAGGATCTCTGGTTTGAAATAATCATCAAATACTGTAATACTGTCTAATGTCTGCCCATCACTAATTTAGCAGTCACAATATGAGGGACTCCCATAATCTACATTATGCTTCCTGTTGCAAGGCCAACATTCGTGTATGCTGTCTTTAAATTTTTTAGAAGCCTGAAATTGAGAAATTAGTTTTCTCTCTTACTAGGACTTTCTATTCATGCCTTCAATGGGTTCTCCTTTAAATAAGGAAAGAAGAAATTTGTGTAAAATTTGTTAACCCTTGTTGTCATTTAACTCCAGCAGGCACCTCAGCCTCACACAGCCACTCGCTCATTCCCCAAGACTGGGATAGGGAAGACAATCAAAAGGGTAAGAGTGAGAAACCTCGTGGGTTGAAATAACGACAGTTTAATAGATAAAGCAAAGGTGTGCACACAGACAAAGGAAAATAAGAAATTCATTCACTACTGACTATTGACAGACTGGTGTTTAGCTATTTCCAGGAAAGCAGAGTTTCATCATGTGTAACAGTTACTTGAATCACTCAAGAAACTTGGTGTGGAATATCTCTCTGGTCAGTTGAGGTCAGCTGTCCCATCTGTGTTCCCTCCCAACTTCTTATGCACCCCCAGCCTAATTGCTGTCAGGGCAGCATGAGGAACAGAAAAGGCCTTGACTCTGTGTAAGCACTGCTCAGCAATAGCTAACATATCAATGTGTTATCCATGCTGTCCCAAATCGAAATCATAGCCTTATATGAGGTGCTGTGAAGAAAACTAACTGTATCCAGCCAAAACCTATATAATTCTAGACTTTTAATAAATTGTCAAGGCTTATAGGAGATAAATGAACTTTCCAAATAAAATTTAATTAAAATTTAATTAAATAAAAGACCCACTTCTTTTTTTCAGTAATTAAGACATCTTTTCCATTACCTTTGAAAAACAGAGGAAGAAGCTACGGATTTATGAAAAAAATACTTTGTAAAGGGTCTTATCAGAGGAAGAGTTAGAAACTCCATTTTGAATTTGGAGGTAGTTATTTGTTTTACCCAAACTGGTATGTCCAGTGTTATTTCAAAATATATTTCCTGGTTTCCACTGCAATCAGAATTATTTTGTTTCTTTAACCTGAACACCCTTTGACACATTAATTTTGAATCACTGCAATTAAGCAGCTTCAAAGTCTTGACTTTGAATTCACTACCTCATTGAAACATTTACCCTGAATCACAAACTGAATCACAAACATCAGATAAAAAACTGAGGTTGTTATTCAATAGATTTGCTGTCATTTAAAAACTTCTCCTGCACTGTCTCCAAAATCCCTCAATATCTCTCAAAGCACATATATTAGCATGTGATGTTTGTATTTCAGTGGAAATATTGAAATTCATTGTTTGTGTTGTAGCATGTTGTATTAATTTCTTTACAAATATTTAGGAGTAAAATTTACCTAGTAGTGAAATTTGCCTTTTGAATTGTGAATGCAAAGATTCAGTCTAGACATTTAACATCAGAAATACTTTTTTGAAGTATTTGTACATTGGGTAAACTTGTGCAAGCCACCAGATTTCACAGCTTCACCCCACAAACAAATTACTAGCTGCCCAAATCTTTCTGGTCAATAAAGAAACTAACTTAGGCAATGTGAGCTAGTGGTTTTACTGAATTGCCTATTAGGACTTGTTCAAGGGCTTCAAGTTGATTTCATAGAGGATTGGAAAATAATATTTTCCTAATGTCTTCCCTCTCCCCCGCCACCCCAAACTGTTTAAGTAATTGGGTTGACAGTGATAACTGAAATAAGAACTTGTTTGTAAAACAGAAATACGACAGGAAAATGTTGAAATTTCTACTAATTTTTACTTGTATTTACAGTACAAGTATTTATAATACTTTTACTTGTATTTACAATACATTGTAAATACAAATGGTTGTTGCGAAAACGGGGGGGGATAAGTCCAGTCTTGTGAGGCCGGCACAGACGCAAATCGGGGAAACAAATAATAACCGTTTATTTACAGCAACATTTGCAGGTTCTTTTGGATTGCTGGTGATAAATTAAGAGCTACGGGTACGCTA
>VZZY01000712.1:4263-18675 GCA_013400335.1 Eurystomus gularis | reverse complement strand
TCTGCCTCTGGCACCTGAAGCCAATTNCATTCTGCTAGGCTGTAACTTATTCACAGGTCAACTCCAACTCGGGGCCCACAACTCAGACTGCATCACTTCACCCCCTTCTATCTGTTCTTCACTTCCACCCCTCCTTCATCTTCTTTCTTTCCCCCTCTCCCTGTAAATATCCTTTACTGGGGTATATGGTTATTCACCCTCTTTCCACTGAGGCAGCCTATTAATAAAGCCTATTTTTTTGTGCACTAGAACCCTTGTGGTGGTTTGGACTCTGTTTGTCAGGTTCCACATTTAATAATAATACCTATCAGAACAGTACAGGATCAAGCAATAAAAGACAAGAGATTAAAGAAAAACACGAAGCACCTACAAAAGGTTAGGTTTAATAATGAGCTGTCAACAATGAGGTGGAGCTTTGTAATTGATCCACCTAGATCCTATCCTCAGAGCCAACACCACAAAATCATGAGACAGTTTGTGGAACTAGGCTCAGTTCTTACAAGACATTGGAAGAAAAACCTTTTTTAAAATATACATCTCCAGTCTTATCAGACAGAAAAAATAAATGGAATTGAAAATCACCGTGCTGTGACCTCATATACTACATCTTGTCTTTTGTCCCACATATCACTGGATTTCCAGAAGATTCTCTTTTCTTTCCAGAGCCTGACTATGCCAAGACCCTGCTCTTCAGAGCCGTGTCACCCCTGCAACCAGTTACACTGTGTGCTCTTGATTATATCTGCCAGCCAGCTCTGCAGGTAGCATATAGAGAGTTAAGGCAGTATGTTCTCACCAACTCACCCAACATTAGAGCCTTACTTCTTCACATCTGCAAGCAAAACTTAAATACTAGGCCATGCGTAGCAGAGTATAGCATGGAGTATATTGTGGAGAAGAAAAACAGGGAGAAATCTCAGCCAAAGACTTTTAGTGGAATATAATACTGTAAAACATAGGGCATGTTGTTTCTGTTCTGTTTTCTAAGCAATAGATTAAAAGAAACATTTGAGTTTATATTTTTTAACTAAAAATAACTTAATTTGAAATTACCTATAATAAAAAGCATAAAGTCCATAGGTTATAAAATTGTCTTTAGTTTTTCCGGCAAACAAGTAATTTTTAATATTAGTTTATATTATTCAGTGGTCTATCTAGAGAAATAGATGGAACAATAGTGTCTCTATGTGTTAGGCAGTCTAAGCAGGCATGTTCTTTCTTTTAAGGAATGTTTTACTGAAACTGAATAGGCTTGGTTTTCAGTTGCAAGTCACACAAGTGAAATCAGTCAAGTATCACAACTTAGTCTAGCTAAGGAATTCACTCCATAGCCTAATTATAATAAGGAAGGATTTTTTTAAAACTAAGTTTCATAGTTACAATAAGTATGCAGTAACAGTAGCAATTAATAAGTGGGACTGATAGTCAACCATCACTAAACAATGAGTGAATTAGAAAAAAAAAAAAGGCCAGTAAGTAGCTACCGTAACCTTTGAGGTGCATAACATGGCCATTACAAATAAAGGTTCACATCAGGAAATTTTACATATTTATATGTCTCTATCTTTCAGAAGTTTTTTTGTATATGTGTATAAAGGATATAGATAGCTTATTTAAGAAAAATTGTTGAATAACATTTTATTTGTACAAATAAGTAATTATATAGCTTAATGGAACACAATACCAAAAAAAACATAGAAAAACTATGTAACAGTATAGTCAGTCAGATATTGGCCAGCAGAACTGCTACCTTGGACTTACAGAGGGCAGAGTTTGACCTGTTTAGGAGACTAGTTGACAGAGTCCCTTGAGGGGCAGTCCTGAAGGGCAAAGGAGTCCAGGAAGGCTGGACATTCTTCAAGAGGAAAGACTTTAAGGTACAGGAGCAGGACAGCCCAGTGTGCCATAAGACAAGCCAGCAGGGAAGAAGACTGGCCTGGCTGAACAGAGAGCTTTGGCTGGAACTCAGGCATAATAGGAAAGTCTGTGGTCTGTGGAAGAAGGAGCAGGCCACTCAGGAAGACTACAAAGATTTTGTGAAGCTGTGCAGGGAGAAAATTGGAAAGGCCAAAGCCCAAATAGAATTTAATCTGGCTACTGCCATAAAGAAAATTAAAAATGTTTCTATAAATACATTAGCAACAAAGGGAGGACTAAAGAGGATCGCCATCTTTTACTGGATGCAGAGGGAAACATAGTGACCAAAGATGAGGAAAAGGCTGAGGTACTGAAAGCCTTCTTTGCCTCAGTCTTTAAGAGTAAGACCAGTTGTTCTCAGGGTACCCACATCCCTGAAGACAGGCATGGGGGAGCAGAATGAAGCCCCTATAATCCAAATAGGAAAAGTTCAGTGATGTACTACACTGTTTAGACACATACAAATCTATGGAGTCAGATGAGATCCACCCAAGGGTACTGAGGGAGCTGGTGGAAGTGCTCACCAAGACACTCTTCATTATTTATCAGCAGTCCTGGCTAACTGGGGAGGTGCCTATTGTCTGGAGGTTAGCAAACGTGATGCCCATCCACAAGCAGAGCTAGAAGGAGAATCTGGAGAATTACAGGCTTGTCAGTCTGACCTCAGTGCTGGGGAAGTTCATGAAGCAAATCATTCTGAGAGCCATTGCGCAGCATGTAAAGGACAATCAAGTGATCAGGCCCAGTCAGCATGGGTTTATGAAAGGCAGGTCCTGCTTGACTAACCTGATCTCCTTCTATGACAAGGTGGAGTACTTAGTGGACAAGGGAAAGGCTGCGGATGTTGTTTACCAGGACTTCAGTAAAATCTTTGACAGTTTCCCACTGCATTCTCCTGGAGCAACTGGCTGCTCATGGCTTGGATGGGCGTATGCGTCATTGAGTAAAAAGCTGTCTGGATGGCTGAGCCCAGAGAGTGGTGGTGAATGGAGTTAAATCCAGTTGGTGGCTAGTCACAAGTGGTGTTCCCCAGAGATCAGTATTGGGGCCTGGTCTGTTAAACACCTTTATCAGTAAACTGGATGAGGAGATCAAGGGCACCCTCAGTACATTTGTGGACAACACCATGTTAGGTGGGTATGTTGATCTGCTTGAAGGTAGGGAGGCTCTGTGGAGTGATCTGGACAGGCTGGATCAATGGGCTGAAGGTTCAAGAAGACCAAGTTCTGGGTCCTACACAACAACCCCATGAAATGCTACAGGCTTNATGCTACAGGCTTGGGGAAGAGTGGCTGGAAAGCTACCTGGTAGAAAGGGACCAGGGAGTGTTGGTTGACTGCCACATGAATATGAGCCAGCAATGTTCCCAGGTGGCCAAGAAAGCCAACAGCATCCTGGTTTCTATGAGAAATAGCATGGCTAGCAGGACTAAGGATGTGATTGTCCCCCTGCGCTGATGAGGCCACACCTTGAATGCTGTTTTCAGTTTTGGCCCCTCACTACAAGAAAGACATTGAGGTGCTGGAGTGTTTCCAGAGAAGGGCAACAAAGCTGGTGAAGGGTCTAGAGCACAAGTCTTATGAGAAGTGGCTGAGGGAACTGGGGTTGTTCAGCCTAAAGAAAAGGAGGCTGAGAGGAGACCTTACCACTCTCTACAACTACCTGAAAGGAGGTGGTAGTGAGGGGGAGAGTCAGTCTGTTCTCCTATGTAAAAAGTGATAGGATAGAGGAAACAGCCTCAAGTTGCCTCAGAGAAGGTTTAGATTGGATTTTAGGAAAAATTTCTTCACCAAAGGGTTGTCAAGCATTGGAACAGTCTTCCCAGGGAAGTGATGGAGTGACCATCCCTGGAGGTATTTAAAAGATGTGCAGATGTGGCACTTAGGGATATGGTTTAGACTTGGCAGTCTTAGGTTTACGGTTGGATGATTTTAAAGCTTTTTTCCAACCTAAATGATTCTATGATTCTATATAGACTAACTAGGTCTGTGTAAATTAACTGACTTCTTCAGTGGTTTCAAGCAAGTTTTATCCTACTTGAAGTATCAAACAAGATTATTTTTTCTTTCTATGTAACACCTTAAATACAGCACACTTTTCATACCAAGCGCTATATCTACACTGCATTGACTAATAGATTTGGGTAAGTGTGTCCTGGCTGGGTTGTTATGAGTTGTGCACCCACACCAAACTCAAACTCATTTTTAAGCTATAGTAATCATGAAGGTTTGGCTGCACCAAGATGCACTGCACAGAAAGACAGAAGCAATTTGGAACTTCATTCAAGCCTTTTTTGTTTCTCTTCTGAAAAAGAATCATGACTTCTGCACAGCTCTTAATTAGGGGTAATCCATAATTTGGAGGCTATATCCACTAGATTATTTGGTATTGATTTATTTCTGTGACAGGTGAAGACTAATTGAATTTCAAGAGCTTTATAACCTGTCATGAAAAATTTATATCTGTAAGAAACAGCTAGATTTATTGAATTCTATTTCAGGAGCTGAATCTATCCTAAGCATTGTACCAAAGACCCATGAGCAAGAGTAGCTATCAAAGTCTTATTTCTGGCTGTAGGAGGATTCCCTTGGTTCTGGCATTGAGGAAAACAGCCACAAGGCAACCCACTAATGAGCATCTGAAAATTTGGCTAGAGGCATAGCTGGTGAGCCACTAACATGGCTAGTGGTGAAAAAGATACTCCAGGACTCCAGAGCTTTTGCACAGCATATTGGTACATAACATATGCATTACAGAATGAGTTCTCGGGATTTTATGCTATGTCACAGGCAGTAGAGTAGCCCTGGATTAGAAAATGTAAAAGGTAACTTAAAGCTGCCTTAACTGCTTGCCTTCAGCTTCAAGGATGTTATTCTACATTAGAGCAGCAGCAAGTAATTTAACAGCCCCACAAAACCATATCCAGTTAAAAGCAACCTTGTATATATTATAGAAAGCCTTCTCTTGGCATTAGAAATGTTACACTGAGCTGCTATTGTCAGTGGGTGCAAAAAGAAAAATATTTTTATTTTATTCCATGAAAACCAAGTTCCCCAGAACATTTTGAAATTAAATTTGTTACTTTGGAGTTTGTAACAACTGAAATAAGTATAACAACCAATAATAAAATTTTAAGGAGAGGTATTAAGGAGCAATAGATACTGTTTGTCAGCACTTTATCTTGCAAAACTATTTGACTAGAAATTAGTTGAACAATTGTATTAGTTTTTTTATTTAAAGTATTGTTCCTGTCTATCTCAGAGGTCCTCTTTCTATAAAAGGTACATAAACTGTTTCTTATAATACTATTCCCCCCAAACCCCTATTTTTTTCCCCTAATTTAGGTTGTGCTCTCAACAGTAATATAGCAGAAGAGAGAACCTGGAGTGGATTGATGACATGAAGAAAGATGATTCATAGAAAAAAAGGAAAATTTCATGTCGTCTCAGACTCTTCTGTATTGCACTGAACTTAACTCACTCTCTTATTTGGTGCTCAGGTGGAGTGGGATCCTTCTCTGACTTGCTTTGCATAGTTCACTCTAAGGGATTGATTACATCTGCCTTTTGCTACTTTGCCCTCCCACTTCCATCAGCCACTTCTAAGATAACCAGTCTTGGTAATCATCTATATTGTTGTTCATTTCTAATCCCTAAGAAAAAACTTTCCAACCCTTTAATGAACTAAAACATAATAAAAAACATATAAGAAAGTATTAAGTTAAAATGTTATACACTATGTATAGCTATTAAGCTATACTGAAAATATATTATTATTATAAGCTGAAAATAATGTAGTGAGAATTTGCCTTAAAACTTATTTCTTACAAGCTGGTGTCAGTACGCGTTACTACAAAAAAAAAATTACAAAATAGTGATCTGGGTATTGTAAATTTATAGCTTGCAATACTAAGATTAACAGGGAACATAAAAAAGAAAAAGCAAATGCCAAGGAACTTGAAACTCAGGAAATGCTATTGAACATAGTCAGACAGAGTTTAACATTTCCTCCCCACTCTCCATTGTAAGACTTAATGTTAGACTACGTAGATAAGAATAAAAAAGTAGAAGACCATTGGTTTGATAAATTTATCCAGCATTTATCCATATTTCATACTGTGTCCCTGCATACTTTTCAGGCAAATACATGCTCACAGGCAGCAGAGTAGCCTTGGATTAGAACTACTTAGAATCTTCCTTGCAGCACTGAAATGCTACTTTTTGTGACTGGTCTAAATATCTCAACAAAGAATAAAGATACTTTCTTCTCTCAGGTCTAGGGAACGTGCCAGAGAAAGCTATCTGGATTAGTTATTGCAAATCCAAGAGGGCAAGGAGAGATGGATGAAAAGATCTTGGACTGAAACAGAAGCCATCAGTGGGAAAAAGATAGTGCTGAGAGCTGGACTGGACTGGCTGTACAAAGAATCTGGGTATGCAAATGTGTAGGGAAGCAAAGGAAATATTTGCTTAATAAGACCAGAATAAGGAGTATGAAAAGTAAAGAACAAAGACTATCAGTGAACAGTTCAATGGGAAATTTTAGGGAAAGCTTTCATGGAATGGGAAAGAAGGGAAATGTGTCAAATATGCAAGTGTTTAAAGTAGCCTGTGTGAGTAAAGAAAAAATGTACAAGAATTTGGAGGAGGTGGAATAAGACATCTAAAAAGTCTGGAAATTACAGAGGCAAGGAGAATTAGCCTGGGATAAGAAATGCAGATGAAAAGAGACAGTATGGAAATCATTTGGAAAAAGGGCACACCAAGGTAAAACAGGAGGAAGCTTACATTCATCAGCACACCTTCTCTTTCCCATACTTGAAGTAAAAAAAATTACAAATTAATTCCCTCAAAAACCTCTGTAACTTCAGTAACTCAAATGGCAGCAGTCTGCACAGTTACTTCCCTGGCTCAGCAGTAGGGTTCTACATGACGGTGTTTTAAGATAAGACAGAGGGAAGAACATCAGGCAGAAGAGCATACTGGAAACCACCTCCTTTGCAAAGACTGCATTAAAAATGACAGAATTAGGATTCTAGCTCTAGTTCAGTACTTCTTAAATACAAGCTATATTTATAACCATAAATACAGAACTCACCTTCACCCGTGTCATGACTGACTTCTCTCTGAAAGGCATATAGAAAAAAAAGCCATTCACCATGACTGTCAGGACCTTAAGACTAAATAATTCAAATCTTTTCCTTTTTCCTTCTGTTTTAAGGTATGCAGCCTAGCCATTTCCCGACTTTCTTTCCAATTTACTGTCAGTTAGTTTGGAGCTAAGTAGCTGGGTTAATCTGTGCTGTTTTCCCCTTCCAACAGCTCCTGGTAGCTCTCAATGCTCTCATAAACTTAACGCTTAGTCAGCTGTTCCCTGTCTCCAGATGACTACTCTATACACTCATTCCCTTCACCCAGCAAGGTGGCAATACACAGCACAAGTGCAGCTGAAGTACAAACTGCTGATAGATGCAGTTCCTTTCCTGAACATCCTAACTGTGAACATACGGTTTAACATTACTTGCTTGCCACCAAAGTGGCTGGAGATAAAAATGATTACAGCTTATTTAGGCTATATTTAAGTTGTTGCAACAGACAATAAACAGAAACTACATCTTGATTTCTCCTAGTAGCAGAAATTCCAGCTGCTTATACTTTAACAGCCAAAGGAAACTATTATGACAATTTAATAGGATATTCCACATAATAGAGAAAATGTTCAACAAGTAATACTTTTTGTAACTTCTAATTGAGTTAGAATATATTGTATGCAAGGAAACCAATGACAGTTTAAAAAATATGTCAACTTATTAATGCCCTTTCAGGTTTTATTAGCATCTGTGGCTGCGTGATCTGTGTGAATTAGAACTTCCAATCTGTGGTGTGAAAAATAGTCCTCCTAACTGAAAAGCTGAATAGAACCATGCAGAGGCTATCTGTATTACTAAGATCTTTACAACTGGAACAGTGGGGCTTCCTGCAAAAGAATCATTGCCTTTTAGCAATGTTAAATCTCTAGAAATCTATTAGGGGGATAACTGGGTGAAATATAATGCTTGTGATATACTGTGAAAACAGGTTAATGATCTAATGATTTCTCCCAGCTTTAAAATCTATTTCCTCTGATGATAACTCAGTGTAGCATAAAGAGCACCCTAGATTCTGCAGTCTGATTCTCACAGTCATTAGTGTACTGTGTATCCATGGGATGATTCAAAAATGATAAAAATAATGTCTGTAACATTCACAAACACTGACCTGGAGAAAAACATTGGCCCTTAAGGGGAAAGGTGGCTTCACAAGACATTTTAGAGAGACCATAGCCTACTAGGCATACAGGATGGAGTCAGTGACTTCATATAGACCTGGCGTGAAGTATTCAGAGCAAGATAATGGCAGTGTATGTTCTCAAATCAGCACCTGCCTAACCCTTTAGCACCAACATTGTTAATTCCTGGAATACAGACCAGAAAAGACTTTCGCTAAAATTTATTCATCTGTCCTGGGTTTGACTAGGATAGGGCTAATTTTCACAAGAAGCTGGGGGAGGCCACAGCTAGGATAGCCAAATTGAACGAGCTAATGGGATATTTGATACCATACTGACATCATGCCCACTCTATAAGGGGTGAGCTGGCTGGGGGCAAGTGCATGGGTTTTAAGCAGCAGTTCTAGGTGGTCAGTTGTTGAGCATTGCATTTTATATCACTCTTGTTATATATTATTTCATTGGTTTTATTGTTATTACTGTTGTTTCTTCTTTCTTTGTGTTGTTCTACTAAACTCTCCTTAACCCACAGCATTTGCCTTTTTCTCCTAATTCTCCTTCCTACCCCACTGGGTGGTGAGGGGTAATGGGGTAGGGGGAGGTATAATCGAGCAGTGAGTGAGTGGCTGCACGATGCTCAGTTGCTGCCTGGATGTAAGCTACAATATCATCCCAAAGAATTACTATGTTGGAGAAGGAGTCTTATGTACCTCATTCCTAATGGCCAAGACTAGGCTAGGTAATGATCCTCCTATGTGTGCCAGGCACAGATTTACAGACAGATGAGCAGTCAGCTACTTGTTTTTAGGAGTATTTTTTCCTTTGCTTTAAAATTAAACAAATATTAGTAAAAGAAATATAATGAATATATGTATATTTCATATATATATATATACAAATAATTAGAATTCTTCTAATTGTTCTAGAAAACTCGCCCTTTCAGTATCTGTTCCTTCTTCTGTGTTATATTGAATTAGAAGTCTGTATCCTCCTCATATTTCATCTATCTACTAGTGTACATAATAACTGAACCTCTCTGAGTGCTTAGGCTCAGGAGATGATAGTTTACACTTAACAGGAAAAGTCAATTGCAAACACTTAGAACTGAAGCAGGACAGAGAACCAGGTCAACCTTGGAAGCACAGCAGGAGCACTCACTCCGCTCCTCAAGATCTTGCTCATCTCAGGTAGGAAGTTTTGGCCCAGATTCTGGAATGTGGATCCACTACTCTACTTTTGGGCTTTCTACAAGACATTGGTAACAGTCTCATTCTCATGATGAAAGCAGCTCCTGCTACCAGACATCTAGGAAATAAACATGAGAGGGAAAGAAAGGAAAAAAAAATTGAAATAGTGTTCAAGCACCTGTCCTGGAAGAATCTGTGAGTCTGTCCAGGCTGTTGTCTGTTAAGACATTTATGCTAATCACTCCACCATCTGCACTTTCCTGATCAAACATAGCCAATTTCTCAAGTAACGAACCAAGAGAACAACCTCAGAAAAGTGAAACGGAAGAAGAGTCACGTGATAGGCAGAAGTATATTCAGCAGCTGTACTTCCAGCATTAGCCTCAATACATAACCTACAATTGTGATTTTATCCACATTTGATTTCAGTGACTCTGGCTGAGACGCCTACTACTGTGCTCTTATATTTTCAGTCTAATAGTGATTTAAGCAGAGGATCATTATGTGGATCAGTAAAGCTTTGCACAGAGAAGTGAGAATACAAAACAATCAAGCAATCACACTTCTCATATCTGAGAAAGATGGAGGAAAGTCTCAAAGGTGCTTGACAACCACACTCTGAAAAAAACAATTTAGCAGATAAGATACTAGAAAGGAAATGAAACTAAAAGAATGAATGAAATTAATAGAATAAGAATGAATGTAATGCAAGCCAAGGGTTTCCCAGATGAAATGCTTAAAATGTGTCTAATATTGAAAAAAAAAGAAAAAAAGCCAAATGTGCTGTGAATAATTTAAGGAAAAAGTCTTGGGTCATTTTCAGGAATCTGTCACTTATGAGTCACTCTTCTACTTAAGCTATTTTCTCTAAAATTCTGCAGACGGTAATAAGCTCCTAGCTATTTTATGTCTAACCATGTAAAGGAAATAAAATTCACATGGCTAAGAAAGCAGAGTTAAAAGGGTCCTAGTACAGAGAGATTAATTCAACTGTCAACATTAAGGTATTTAGCACCAGCTAAAAAGACGCTAACAACTTCGACTGAATGAAGGACTCTGAATTCATCCCATTTTTCCTCTTACCTTCCACCTTCATCCTCAAAGAGTGTTTTAATTCACACTCTTCTTCAGATAAAAGAAATACAGGAGAAGCTTTGGAGAGCTTTATGGACTCATAAAGACTATGAAAGTGAAAAGCACCTCAAAAAAATGACTTTCAGGATTCTTTTTTTTTTAATGCAAAGTGATTGTATGTACTAGGCAACTGTCAAAAAAAATTGTGAGCAATTAAAAAAAACCCCTATTTTATTTCTCATTCTCTATTCTGACAATGTTAGATTTTCACTAACTGAAAATTCTTTCACTTCTTCCTGTGTTAACATTTGAGTTTTGCTGCTTAGCCTTCCTTTTACTGTTTTGTTGGCCTGTCAAATCTGTGAAATCTCAGTCATTTCAGATTATATAAAAGAAAGTCATCTCTCTCTAATCCTCACACTACATTATGTGAAAGTTTCCTAGTTCTATGGAAGAAATGTCTATATGTACTACAGCAGCTGATAAAATATTTGGCAAAATGTACTTGAAATTTTATTTTATACAAGCAAATTCTAGTTAGAAAACCTAACAGAAAAGAAATTAACTTTCCTGAATTCACGTCATTTTTTAATTAGAAGGGAAAAGAGTCAAGGCTTTTCATTTTAAGTATCCATTTTTTTTTCATGTTAAGATGTTAAGAATTGCTGATGTCTTACTACTGGAGTTTTTGGCTGCATAAGCATTAGTCACAGCTATCTTGAAAGTATTCCTGTTGTGCAAATTTTAACTTACTATCTCAGAAAAAAAATCTTAAGGATCTTTAATGGCTGTTATTAAGCTTACTGGGCTGCAAAATGTTATGAATAGTTTTATTTAAGCTGCTAGCACATCTTTCTGTATTTGCACCTCAGAAATGCAGTTCCACTTGCTTGACATTTGAATTGCTTTGTCAGTCAGTGGAAAACAAATTTACACTTAAAAAAATAAAAAAGAATCAGCGGGTACTGTTATGGTTTTCCAAGGGGCAAAACATGGAAAAGTTACAACAATAAAATGGTGTTTCATTTATCATACCTAACCACAGCTCAAACCACCAAAACAATTTTATTAATAGGCTATATATAAAATATTAAAGTCATCTTATGCTATATTAGAACACTATATTAAGATTAAATGTTTACTGTTATCAGGTTATATTATATTAGTTTGTACAAAAAAAATGTGATAGGCTATTCCATGGTGCATGTCATAGTTAAACTTTGAAAGCTGCTACAGACTTTCTCCCAGCAGATTAGATTTTTAGACCGTTATGTTGTATTGATTAACCTCATCCAATCTTTCATCAGAAGTATTATAGCAGTCTCTGATCTGTCAGGAAAAAAGTTTGATTCTTATATTTTCAGACACTTGTACATTGTGTCTTAATAGTAAGACAATATATGCAATGAAATTCTGGAGGGCTATAAGGTTTAAAAATGCCTGACTGGTTTGGGGTTTTTCTAAATTCCCTTGCCAGGATGCCAAATTTCTCCAATTTACCTAATTCCATGGAGTTTGTTTTCATATTATATTGAGACTACTGATCTCAAAAATAGATTTAGAAAGCTATTTTTCATCATTCTAGTGTTAATTTATGATCACTCTTCAGCTCTCAAAATCTATATGCTTCTGTAGGAAAAATGAGCTTTAGGACACTTTGTGAATGTAATGTGTAGCAAAAAAAAAGAAATAAACTTGTTTACTGTCCAGTTTCTGATGCCTGTTACACATTATTATTAAAATAAAGGCATTTCTTTGAAATTTTTTATTTAGACAGAAAGGAAATCAGATTCTCACCCAAAATACAGGATTAATATAATGAAATTAACTAAAAAACTTGATATATTTCTATAGAGCCTTGGCAAATAGAATGCTGAAAAAGTTGAGAAGGTATTAATCACTTAATACCAGTGGCATATGAAACAAACACACATAGATAAATAATAAGACCTCAAACCATATATGGAAAATCTTAAGTCTCATCTTTAATGCACTGCTTGAATCCACTCAAAGGTTATGGCAATGAAAATGAGATAAGACAGTGTCTGGAACAAAGTAGGAGCTGAAAATATACACCCCCATCTTATTTGAAAAATTAAAGAAGCTACTGTGTTTCCACAGGAGCTATCTTGGACTGAGACAGTTATATCTACTGTCTAACGTTCTCACTCAGACTCCAAAAAATGAAGCTATAAATGATTTCAGTGACTAGTAAAATGGATTCCTGTGTCATTTTATGGCGACTTGAGTCGTCAGTTCTTTTCTTCTATGAAGAATGAAAACTAATATTCTGGCTGTTTTCACAGCTTTGCATTGCATTGCAGAATCATTTTTACTTGAACTGCTATATCTATCTTTGAAAGGATTCTGCTCTCACAACTGACCATTCTCTGGATGTTTGGTTTTGACATCAATCTGTTTTCACTGCTAGCTACACCAGATTTTCCCCTGGCTATAATCTAGTACAAGCTCCCTCCAGTCCCTCTCAAAAAAAGCTTTTAATGTTGCCTCCTAGGGCACTCTTCATGTTCAGTCTTTCAGCAAGTCACATTAATGCAGAAAACCGTAATAAGGTGAAAAGTTAATCTGCATATTTATGTATAAAATTGTGGGTTTTTTTCTTGCATAAACTTTCCAGGACAGTTCACACAATACAGCAGCAAAAGCAATACCTTGTTTCCAGCCCTACAGAGGCTGGAATAGAATAGAATAGAATAGAATAGAATAGAATAGAATAGAATAGCTTCAGTTGGAAGGGACCTAAAATAATCATCTACTCCAACTGCTTGATCAGTTCAGGGTTGACCAAAAGTTAAAGCATGTTGTTAAGAGCATTGGTTAAATGCATTTTAAACACTGACAGGCTTGCAACATCAACCCCCTCTCTAGGAAGCCTGTTGCAGGGTTTGACCACCGTCTTGGCAAAGAAGTGCTTCCTAATATCCAGTCTAAACCTCCACTGACGCAGCCTTGAACCACTGCGACACATCTTGTCACTGGATACCAGGGAGAAGAGATCAGCACCTCCCTCTTCACTTCCCATCTTCAGGAAGCTGTAGAGAGCAATAAGGTTGCTCCTGAGCCTCCTTTTCTCCAAACTAGACAAGCCCAAAGGTACTTAGCTGCTCCTTATAGGATATTCCTTCCAGCCCTTTCACCAGCTTTGTTGTTCTCCCCTTAGCCTCCACATTCAAGGCCTTTAACATCCTGCTTAAATTGTGGGACCTAGAAAAGCAGACACTATTCCAGGTGAGGCCACATCAATGCTTCCTGTAATCCTTCCACAACAGTGTTCTCTCCTTCCAGGATTTTTTCTTCATCTTCCCCTCTGACTAGATGCTCTGAGCATGCACGTAGAACAACCTAGGTTGGAAAGGACATTGAAAGATCATCTGGTCAAACATTTAACGGGGAAGGGAGCCTACAAGGGATTATATAGCACATTTTCCAGTCACACCTTGAAAACCTCCAGTGATGGGTACTCTACCATGTTGCTGGGGAGGTTGTTCCAGTGAATGATTGTTCTCGCTGTAAAAAACCTTTTTCTTATATTGAGATGAAACCTCTCCCACTGCAACATGTACCCATTGTCTCTTGCCTTCTCCATGTGGCTCCATGTGAAACAAGAGCCTTTGTCCTCTTTGTAGCTGCCCTTTAAGTACTGGAATACTGTGACAAGGTCCCACTTGAGCCTTTTCTTCTCCAGTAAGAAAAGACATACCACCTTCAGTCTTTCCTTATAGGACAGCCCTTTCATCATCTTTGCGATCCTCTTTTGGACTCTCTCCTGTCTCTCTGTGTCCTTTTGCATTTTGAGATCAGAACTGGACACAATACTCCATGTGTGGCCTGACAAGCACCAAGTGGAGTGCTTGTAGAGATATATTCCTAGAATCACATAATGGTTTGGGTTGGAAGGGACTTTAAAGATCATCTAGTTCCAACCCCCCTGCTGTGGGCAGGGACA
>VZZY01000711.1:0-30948 GCA_013400335.1 Eurystomus gularis | reverse complement strand
ACTGGTGAGGCCACACCTTGTGTTCAGTTTTGGGCGTCATTGGGGTGCTGGAAAGGGTCCAGAGAAGGGCAACAAAGCTGGCGAGGGGTCTGGAGAATACGTCACGCAAGGAGTGCCTGGGGAAACTGGAACTGTTTAGAGAAGAGAAGGCTGAGGGGAAATTTTATTGCTCTCTACAATTACCTGAAAGGAGGTTGTAGAGAGGTAGGTGTTGGTCCCTTCTCCCATGTAACTAGTGCTAGATGAAAGGAAATGGCCTCAAGTTGCACCAGGGGGGTTTATATTGGATATTGGGAAAATTTTCATTACTGAAAGAGTGGTCAAGCATTGAAACTGACTGCGCAAGGAAGTAGTGGAGTCACTATCCCTCAAGGTGTTCAAAAAACATGTAGATGTAGCACTTCAGGACATGGTCTAGAATTCATGGTAGTTTTGGGATGATGGTTGGACTTGATGGTCTTAGAGGGTTTTTCTTCAACCTTAATGATTCTATGATTCTATGAAAAGTAATTAAAGCAGTATTTCGGATCTACAGAAACTGGCTACACAAAGTATGCTTGAGTCTTTGATATATGAATCATCACAATACTGTATAAAGTGTAAAGGAAATGCAATAAAATTTGAAGTGGAAAAGTTTGGTATATGCTCAGTCAGTATTTACAGTAAATTAATTTTTCTCAATGTGGCAGCAGTATCCCTTAAAAGCATTTGATTTGCTACTTAAACTTTAAAATCACAAAGAAAAAGCATTACAAGGTGACTTGGGAGATTGACCTTCCTTAGTCATAGATGAAATACTTTGTGTTGCTTATTGCATTTTTAGGTATTGGTTAGTGGCTTGCATTTTTATGCAGAGCTGTGCTGGCTTTACTGTCTTATTTTCATATCCAGTGCATCCTCATTTGTCTTTTTTGATTACTTCCTAAATACTCTGCAAGTTTTAGATTACATTACACAAAATAATATATCATACACATTTTGCAGTAGCAACTTTAAAAAATCTTATTTTCTTGTATCATCTAATAGATGTATTGGTATTGGTATTCACTCTCATTCATAAAGAATGTTTTGTTATGCTTGCAAATAAATTATTCCTTGCCTCCAAAAGAAATAAAACAAAATAATACCCCACAGCCCTTCTAAGTACATCTGTTGAAAGTTCTGAGAAAACTTAAAGTCAACTGTCTCTGGCTTTTAGAAGCAAAGTGAAGTTTATGCAATTGAAACAGTTACTTTATCAGTAGTCCCTAAAAAATATCACAATCAGCACTTCCTCTGGCTGTATGGAGACATACAGTATTAACTTTTTAACTGCTTTTCAGACTGCTGCCAGCCATTACAGCTCTGTGTAGATGTCAAAAGCAGCCAAAATACAGAATGATAAGAAATGTACTCTCATTTCTGTGGTAGTATAAATCACAAGCTTAGCACATACATGATGATGGTGTGCATTTATTGTGTTGTCTCATCTTGTACTGGTCTGTGTGACTGAGCTCTTCATTACTCTGTCAACTAATAGACTCTTATGTATTATGTATTGTCAATAGACTCTTTACTATCCAGAAAATACATATGACCATTTAAGATCTGCACACAAGAACAGGCTCTCGTGATGATATCAGGGATTCTTCTAGAAGAGTATCCTGACTCTGAGGATAGTATCACCTAGCTGATTCAGATGAAGGTGTAAAATCAAACATAGTGACAACTATGGAATATTTTTTTTCTGTGAGGAAAGGTACTTTGCAGTCTTAGTATCTAATCTGTGGGATTTAATATATCACTGTGTAGTTTTGAGATGGAAATCGGGCTAGTAAGCTTTTGTGGATTCTGTCACTACCACACTCATATCATGTTTAATTTATAGGGTAATGCTCATCCATTTTTAGACATTTTCCATTTAGGAGGTAGCTGGACAGTCAGATAGTACAATTCTTTTCCAGATGTCATTATAATAGATTCCTGCTAAATCGGCAATTTTCTCAAGTATACCTTACTGAAGATTTACATAAGAAGATTGTTGCATGGGGAGGAGATCACTAGCTCCTGTGGAGCATCCTAACTAAAGAGTTAATCACACAGCATGCTAAAGGGTTTCCACACTCAGGCCAAATCATCTCTGACTTTTAAAATAAGATATATCATCACTGACTTATTAAAGTTTTGTCTGTTCCTCTGAATAGTCTTTTATTGACTCAGACAATCCTTTGTACTTTTCCAGCATGAAATTATAATAAAAGGTTGAGTCTTACAGATGTCCTTGAAATGGAAAGGGAAAATGGCTCATGTTGCATTTCAAAAGTGAATATATATCACTCACAGAAAAATGAATTGACTTTGTATTCATTAAATGGTCTGTGAAATAATCTTCAATTAAATGTACAATAGTTTTCTGGTTTCTACAAAGATACAACCTTAATCTCGCACGAATTTTTTTCTTCCTTTATTCCACATGTCAAAATTGTATTTAGTATTCACTCCTTCAGAAACTGTTTTCGTTAAGACAGGGAACAAAAGCAGAATAGAAAAGCAGCCATAACAGAGGTCTCAAAAAAACGACAATCATAGACACAGTTTGTGGTGAACCGACCACGTGATTTTTCTGCCTTATTACAGTTTTACATCTGTTTTGGCACTCTCAGAAGCAAGTAGATAGTCTAACATAATCCCATATATATAATATTTCCCATTTATGGCTATTTATGACCTAATAACCTTCACAATGCACACATGGGGGAAGAAGGACGGCAGCACTTACAGTTTTACTTGTCTCAGAATTTTTGAGGCCAAGAAAGATTATCTAAATTGTTCTTCAGCCTTTATGCATACTATAATGTTTATTTTAATTATGGAAACACCAATGGTCTCAGCCATGAATAAGATCTTTTTGTTAGATACTATGTAAATACATAAGAGGCCATTGTCTCCAAAATTTTCACAATAAGAAGGCATTGATGTATGCTACCACCAGATATTGTGAGGTGCAGGAGAAAAGAAAGCATGGTCTATCAACAAATACAGATCAGAGCTTGAAGGCTTCAGACACGTTCAAAACTCAATAAAATGTGAAATAACTGCCTCAAGGGACAATACGCATACAATTTTGTGGGAGGGGACATAAAACTACTGAGTGTTCAAAGGGTAGAACAGAAGCCAAATGATGTTTGTTTTGGAAAAATGAAAATGAAGCTGCTGTTATTTTTCTAAGAGAAGTGAAGTAGAATATTTAGTGCAAAATAGAGGAAAAATCAGGGAACACAGCTTTTGTACAAGAAATATGGCCCGAATTCAAGCAGTGTCTTCCATGATGTTTTAGACTGAAACATGTTTGTGAATGTAGCCCTTGCTTCCTTATACAATAATGCTATGGAAACTTTCCCTGCTCAAGTTCCCTAGGCTTATTTACCAAAGTGCTCCCTGTGATCTCTGTCAGTGGGAGAGAAAGTGGCCTCTCATGCCCTTGGAGCTCAGTTATTACCCCCTATTACAGACCAAAATGAATAGTGAACATTAATGGTACTTACATTCACATCGTATCTCTAAGCTTACTAGCAATACTTTGTGTACTCAGCATTTCTCTGTATCTTCATTCTGTAGTTGCTGTAGAATCATCGCTACATTAGTACAAATAAGAGCAGTGTTTAGTAGAATGGGAGCCCAGTTTCCATTAGAAAGTATCAATCCTGTATTTCTCAAACTGCACCTCCATTCTCAGCTGGTAGCCATAATCTTCTCTTACTTTAGTTCTGCAACATAATATTTACCCAAGACCTTGCACTGAAACAATGACTGAAAATAAACCTCTCACCTTAATACTATGCTTTTACTCGGTGTAACAGTGTAAGTACATTGTCTGCACAGTGTGTGGCTTTCATTTTTGAGACTAAGTGTTCTGTTTCTGTCTGACAAATTGCAAACTTTATTTTGACTGTAAAGGCAATCATTGCTTTCCTGCAGTAGTTTAGCCTGAACCTTAACTAAAATTCGTAGAGTTCTGATCCAGGGCTAACAGTAGTATTACTGGCTTAAAATGTATCACTCAAACGTAATTGCTCTGACAGTAAGTTAACTCCTACAGAGGAGAATTGTTTTGTCACCTTGGCAATAAAGTCATTTGGAAAGGATCAGAGAACATCTTGTAGGGCTGATCAGGGATTCACCAGGCAGAGCAGCTAGAAAGTTATAAAAAGGAAAGCAAGTGAGTTGTTTGATCTGCTTTAGTCTTCTTCAGCAGCTAAGGATGAAGGAAAGCTGTATGTCCCAGGGGCATAATAAAGCAGAGAAGGGCAGAGAAAGTCAGGGCATAAGAAGGTTCTAAAGGAGTTTTGGGGAAGTGGTGAGTCAGAATAAAAGACTTCATGTTTGGAAAGTATGTTGAAAAGTATGTATTTTTCTTCAATTCCTTTATAATTTATTTTGTGTTATTCTTCAAGTAAAAATAATAGTATGCCTGGAAACTCTGGGCCAATACATATAGATACCTCTTCTTATTTGGTAAGCTACTTCTACCACAGGCATTCCGAAGAATTAATCTCCAAACTAGTATTAAAGATGTTCACTTCTGTGGTGAATATTGGAAAAAGGATGGTAAAGGTTTCGGGGGATGCCAGTAGAATATTTGGATACTGGAAAAATTTTCAAAAGGAAAAAAAAAACCTCTGTCTCCTTGACATCACAGAAGAACAGCCAAGGGGAAAGGGACACAGTATAAGGCATTATAGTTTTCCCAGTATGCCCCAAAGGTATAATCCTTTTCTTGACCCTGGGTTCAGACTGTGTTATGCTGATATTGTATTTTTCTCTCCAGAAAATAAAAATAACTACACAAAGTATAGTTTATGTTACTGTGGAGACATTTTAGGTTTCTCTAAAAAAATTTATAAATGAAATTTTTCTTCCTCTTTCTATCATAATGGGCTTATGCATCCACTTTTTCATAAGCTTTATGTGACAATACAAAAGTCTTTTGTCATTTGAATTAAGTGTTTCCAAACCTTAGCTGGTTACATCAGAGTCCTTCCCCTTCCTTCCAATGTTTTCCTGAATGTTTTCTAGCACATCTAAACCAATTTCCCATTGTTGAAGTACGACTCAGAAATATGACATATTTAATAACTCAGTCACTTAATGCTGAGTCAAGAGGATGTGATTTTCTTCCATATTAATTCTGATTACTGCAGCTAATACTCTTAGAATCATTTTCTGGAGAAGAGAGAGCCAGAACTCTATTTCCCATTAGCTAGATTTCTACTACATTTTGGATGGGATAAGTGTGTATGTCTTCACAAATGTTTACGGAGCTGAAAATGACAGTTTAAGGGGACAGGCCCAGAGAACTTCAGGATTTGTTTTTTTTTCTCACTTCTTTACTTCGTTTTAAACATTTCTATTTATACCTAAACAACTACCTTTCCCTTTGTCTAGATGTCCTCTCATGTTATTTTTCTCTTTTGACATCTTTACCAAAACACTTAATGCAACCATAAACTCATGTTATTTCAAAAGCTGATGTAGAGGAATTTCTCGTGGAGCATGGGCATGTGAGCAATCCAGCCTTTGCAGCTGAGGCCTGAGTTTGAAGGACGTCAGCCAAGGCCACAGAAGAGAAAGAAGATTAATCGTAAACAGCTCCTGGATACTGACCTAAGATATATGGGCTGAGCTATGTTGCAATTGTAAGGGCGTGAAAAATATGTGCTACCAATTAGAAATTGTTGTTAGATACATGATTTGCACAATGTAACCCATAGCGAAATAGCTTATTGCATGATATGCCAAAGAAAATATAAAAGAGCGATGTTTTGCTAAACAAACAGCTTTCACTTGATCACATTGATCATGGTGTGATTGACCCTAACTCCTGCAGCTGACTTAAAAAAAACCCCAACAATCCAGTTGAGAGGCAGCAATGTCCAAAAGAAGCCAAGCCACAGCCAAAACCAAGCAGGAAGCTCCAAGGAGATTTAGGTCATATTTCTAAAGGATTTTTTTTAAAGTTGCCTTCTTTCCTTTGTTTTAAATAGCTAAAAATTTCAGCATCGATCCTAAATCCTTGTTCATGTCTCAATCTCCTCAAATTACTTTCTATGAGATATACACTAACAGATCATGTTAATAGTAAAATAAATTTAAGGAATTAGTAGGAGTTTCTGCAACACACTACTGCAACTTCATCTTGAAGAATGTGAGGTAATTATCCTGCATCCCCTCTGGTATGAATAATCTAACTTTTTTTGGACATCACCTGAGAAGATACAAGCCTTAGAAGTGACTGTACATTTACTTTAAGGGGAGCCTAGGGTACTCTGCTCTCCATATACAGCCATGGCATCTACATTTATTTATATGAAACACAACCAACGTTTCAGCTATCATAGCCTGAGACAGGATTCTGTACCTTACAGAGATAGTAGAACTACACAGATGACAGATGGAGTGCTATGCTACATACTATTTATATTGTGGTTTTGAAGATCTTCACACTTTACAGACTTTTGCCTTTTAATTTTTTTCCCATGATTTTATTTTCATATGAAGGTGTGATTTTTTTTCCATAATTCACTTTTCTATACTTAGAAATATCTTAGAATACCTTAGAAATACCAGATACATTTTAATAAAGAAGTACATAAAACTACAAGTGCAAATGACACACAAGCCTTAGGCTCCTTTTTGGTATACTCCGTGCTGTCATTTCATTCCAATTACAGGGTGACTCGTTCTCTTAATAGACTGATATGATTTTCAGAAAACAAATTAGGTAGTACATTGCCTGCATTAGTGCATTTAATTGTGGTTATTGCTTTCATTTAGGACAACTACAGCAGCAACTTTTAACTCATTCCAAAAGCCTAGATTTAAAATACAAATGTTGCAATGCCCTGAGAAATATCTTGCAGAGCTATGGTACTGTGCATGAGATATTGTGCAAGGGAGGCCAGGGGAAATAACAGAATTATGAACTGTGAACTATAAGATCAATTATCTGTCTTTCTCAGCTTTATGCCTTTTCAATTAGTTGATTAAATAAATAACTCAGAAGAGCTTGGATGTTGATGCATATTTTATTCCTGTTGGCAAGCTGGCTGTTAGAAATCCTCTCTTCCTTCTACAGTAATTACCATTTTTTTCCTACTTCAGAATATTTCAGGCCATAGAATCATAGAACCATTCAGGTTGGAAAAGACCTCTAGGATCATCAAGTCCAACCACCATCCCAACATCTCTCTAACCACTAGACCATAACCTCAAGTGCTACATGTACTCATTTTTTAAACACCTCCAGGGATGGTGACTCCACCACTTCCCTGGGCAGCCTGTTCCAGTGCCCAAACACTCTCTCAGTAAAGAATTTCTTCCTAATATCTAATCTAAACCTCCCCTGATGTAACTTGAGACTATTTCCTCTCATTCTATCATTAGTAATTTGGGAGAAGAGACCAACACCAGCCTCTCTACAACCTCCTTTTAGGTAGTTGTAGAGAGCAGTGAGGTCTCCCCTCAGCCTGCTCTTCTCCAACCTAAACAATCCCAGTTCCCTCAGCCGCTCTTCATATGACATGCTCTCCAGCCTCCTCACCAGCTTCATTGCCCTTCTCCGTACCCCCCCCAGCACCTCAATGTCCTTCTTGTACTGTGGTGCCCAGANATCACCTCCCTACTCCTGCTGGTCACATTGTTTCTGATACAGGCCAGGATGCTGTTGGCCTTCTTGGCCACCTGGGCGCACTGTTGGCTCATGTTCAGCTGGCTGACTACCACCACCCCCAGGTCATTTTCCACCAGGCAGCTTTCCAGCCACACTTCCCCAAGCCTGTGGCATTGCATGGGTTTGTTGTGCTCAAAGTGCAGAATTACAGAATCACGGGATTCTGTAAGACAACTAAATATAAATCCCATTTATTGTCTCTGTCTCTATCTGAACTTAGATTTTAGCATGAGCTGGGAGTTTCTGGTCCTCCAGGTGCCCATAGTGGGTTATAGTGGAGTGCATCATGTTCCTATCCAGCTGATAACCTCACATGTCATTTCTCCAGAACCAAGAGTGAGAAGAGTTGTAACTCTGGAAATTGCTCCCATGTTCTGCAATATGGGCATATTCCATTTTATATATCTGGGTCATAGGAAGCTTATTGCCTGTGAAACTGGGAGTGTGAGTTCTATCAACACTGCAGCATCTATTCAGTAAGTGACCATAATGTTTATGTACATTCAGTGACATATTTATTATAATTACCACAAGAGTATACAGAATGGAACAGTATCTTGCTTATGGATTTGCAATTTCACAAATACATTGGAGAAAAGCCTAAAATTTCAGCCAAACTGCCAGGGTTTCATCCATAATCTTACAGCATGTGAAAACAAGAAAAGTATTTCCTTCTAATCTTAAATACTTTTAAAATTTACTCTTAATTTAAGAAATCTAAAGGAGCAAACAGGATGTAAAAAAATAAAAAGAATACTTTTATTTGGTATATAACCAACGTAAATTTGTGTCACATGTTGGAAAAAATTCCAGAATTTTTTTACGAAATGCAGGAAAAGCACTAACATTTTTAATTGTGTCAAAATACACCAGGTTTTTCAAGGTTTTTCAAAGAAGGTTCAATGCCACACAAAAACCAGTTCCGTCCAAATCAGATATCTTTATATAGATCACATTCAGTTATTGTAAAACTTTTTTTAAAAAATACATGCTTCGTATTCTCTGAAAGTACTGAATTTGTAATCATTAGCTTTGTTGATGGCAACTGCTTAGGGAAAATATCTCGACACATACTGAATTTGTTACAACTTCTTGGAGCTATGTAATTATCAGGAGCTGGATGTTAGTCTGTTTGCTCAGGAATGGAAACCAGGTACTTAGTCATTACAACACTGGCATTTTAGTTCAGAATGGTTATATGGATTTTCTATATTAAACCAAATGGAATCTTACATAAACAGAACTTAGGTTGTGGTAAAATAGACCATCAGGAGACATATTTTTAAATAAATTGGTAGAAATTAATCGATTGTTCTTCAGAGTAGTGTTGGGGCACAATAGGTGTACTGATAAGCCATATTGTTTGCCCTGGTGGAGGTTTATCCAAGCACTGAAATAACAGTCTGAACTTAGTGATTAATCCAAGGAAAAAAAAAAAAAAGGTTCCTGAAGGGGCTAAAAATACAGTGGAGGACATACATTCACCATTATTTCCAAGTCTTCTGCAGATAGTGAGTAAAGTAAACCAGTATTTTATTCTATGAAGACAAATTTGTTAACAGTTGCCTAAATACACGTGAGATCCAGAAACTAGAGAAGGGGGACCTCAGATCTCTGGGATTGAAATTGGTTTGTTTTGTACATTATGCATGCCTAGACCTTTGGAGCCTTCAGAGGGAGTTTTAATCACCATTTAGCTTGTTCATGACGGCCACTTCAGGAGGGCCCTAGTCATATATGGGGACTACAGGAACCTCTAAGATTTAGAGGCCTGGGTTTTGTGCCTGCTTAGGCAGGGAGCATGTGACACTACGTGAGTCTAGCTGTATGTACCTCTTGTTGGGACTAGTTATAAACTCCTTTTGTTGAAGAGAGACTACTTTTCAAGAAAGATTGCAAGGCCTGTGGGCTTGAAAGACATCACAAAAAAGAAGTAGGTGAGAAAATATGTCATTTAACACAAAAAAGATCCTCCTGAGCCTTGAACGTTGCAAATCACTTGTTGTCAAATAGCCATTGGCTAAAAGGGAGGAATAATCCCAGAGCAGGGAACTGGGCAACGGTCCTCACTCTCAGCTAAATACTATACCCAAGTAGCTAAAAAGTCTATTGTCCTTCCATCTTGTAAAGAATGTTTCATTTCTTTTCCTCATAGCAATGTGGATATATTTCTATCTATCATGTTATATAAAGGGTTTTAAAATGATTTAATTTTTAGTGAAGTAGCTGCAAGATCTGCTATGAAAGGACTCATCTTTCAGTAGCACAAATCTTTGCTGTTTGGTTATAGGAAGTGAGCAATGTTAAGAGGTAAGTGTCCCTTGATCAAGGAGCAAACCCATTTAGTATTGCTGTGCCTAGTCAGCGCCTGGAAAAATATTGAAGAAAAAACAGAATAGCAAATGCTATATTCCAGATATAATGTACCGAAATAATCTGAAGTATATTTCTCAAAAATCTATTACTGAAAACAGAAATAAAATACATAAAAGCTGCATAAAGCTTTTTCTTTGTGCCTATATATTTTTGCACACACAAGTATGTGCACACACACATACACATGTAATAACTTCTATTATTTTCTCAATAAGGCTTGTAAATTTCATTTGTTTGGACCTAAGGGACACACCTGAGTGCTTATTGAAGATAGCTTTTGATTTTCTTTCTTTAAGAAAAATAATGAAGAGGTAAAATGACATTTTTTGTTTTTCATGGCTTTGCCATTTTTTTCTTTTTGCCAGCTTCTACTGTATTTATATAACAATGATTGTGCTGGGTTCATCTAGCCTTAAAGCCTACATCTAACAATGATTAATTGATATGTAGGAAAATAGTACAAGAATAAGGCAATTTTATAGCTTCTGGAAATCTACAGTTCAGGGGCTTTCTCAGCTGGAGTTTATGCTCATTTTTTTCCTTCAGAATTATTCTAATCACTGCAAAATCTCACTTAAACTTTAGTATCCACAGATTTTGTGGCAAAAGTTCCACAATTTAACTTTATATCATGTAGGAAGTATTACATTTTGTTGGCTTTAAAGCTTCTTTCTGAAATTTCAGCAGCATACCTCTTGATTTTCACATTATGAAAACCAGAAACTAATAGCTGCTGCTTCACTTTCACTGTATCATCAATGAATGTGTATATCTTCAACATATTTGAACCTCACTAATATTTCTTTGTGCAGAAGCCGTTCAATTCCTTTGATATTCCTTACTGTGCTTCTCAACCTCTTTTCTTAACCTAATCAACCTTTCCTGAGTTGTGGTAGCACTAGGAATGCATATCTTATTTATGAAACAAGTACGTCCTGAACTAATACACTGACATAATTCTGTTTTCTTCTCTATTTTCTATTATATTCGCATTTTTACCAGTGGTAAGCATTAAGATGATGTTTTCATCAAAAAAACTTCAGCATTTCTGAGTAGGAGTTACAAATTCAAAGCTTTTTGTGTCCTTGTAGTTAGAGCTGTTAAATGCCTTCAGACCTGTATCACCACAGGAGAATCATGGACACTATGATTAATTCTTACGATACTTTGGTCATCTGGAACACAGTGGCCTTTGGCAGGGTTCTCTTTCCAGAGAAGGCATAACATTCATTGCAGACAGGGTGCTACTGTGCCTTATGGTTTTCCTCATGCCCACAACTACTGTGGGTCATGCACTTGCAGATTAACCTTACAGACATTTCACCCAGGCTCCCAGTAAAGTTTTAGCTGAGTGTGCTTCAACTTAACCTTAGTACAAATTGCAGAACATTAGTAGACTGAACATGTAAGCCTGGTAATATCACTTTACCTTCATGTTTGTTGCACAAACTGGTCTGCCCTGATGAGCAGAAGAAAGATGGAGCATTTACTTTTCATTACGCAGGTTGGCACTGTTGGCAACAATGGTGTTGACACTGGGAAAGAAGACAAAAGGACAATTCCATCTGCGCAAATGTAGCTCAGGACTGTAGAAGGCATGTATGTGTTGTACTTGTTCGCTCAAAAATAGATTTGTGCTTCTCTGAAAAGAATAACTGAAGTGAAAAGTCTTGAAAAAAGAGAGATGCTACATCATTCATTAGAAAATCATTGAACATGTTAAGGCAGGGAGCACCTCAGAGTTTTAAGGGTGCTGGCAGGCAAGTGAGCAACGTCACAGAGCTGGGACTTTGCAGCAGACGTAAAGAAACAGAACAATTCTGTTCTGTAAGCATAGGCGTACAATGCCCATTTAGATGTAAGGCATTACCACCCATCTGCCATCTGCCATTCCAGAAGAGTGTGGGTTTCCAGTAGCTCCTGTGCCCTATGTGCCATTGTCCTGGGTTTGGCTAGAATAGGGATAGTTTTCACTAGAAGCTGAGAGGGGACCACAACCAGAATAGATAACTGAACCAGCCAATGGGATGTTTGATAACACACTGATGTCATGCTGCTATGCAAGGGTGGAAGGCAGGCCAGGACGAGCGTGTGAGTTTTTGGTGCGTTGCTGTTGATATAGGCCTGGTCAGTTGGTGCGTTTTAGATCACTCACTTTATATATTGTTTCACTGTTGTTTTTTTCTCCTCTGGCATTGTTCTATTAAATTGTCCTTATCTCAATGCATGGGGTTTTGCCTTTTTCTGCCTATTGGCCTTCCCATCCCACCAGGGAATGGTGAGTAAGTAAGTAGCTGAGTGGTGATTAGCTCCCAGCTGGGTCTAAACCACAAAAGCCATTGCTGTAAGAATATTTCAGGTGGCTTGTTTTGGAAGCAGGAAGCACAAAACAGTTGAAAACTGCAAAGCTCACTACTGCTGATAAACATCTGGTGACGAGAATAGACACAGGTGATGGGTGAAGATCCAGTGGTCTGTGTTCTCATGGCACCAAAGAGAAACGTAGAATGCAGTGAAAGATGCTTTTATCATTCTTCCACTCATGACAGCAGTTACTAAGGAAGTCAGAAATGTTTTGTGCCACAGATCAAGGCTGACCACGAGGAGAAAACAGGTTGACCACAGTCCCACCCCCGCTCTTTGCATTACAGTGATGAACAAGGTATAATTATCATCCCTATTTTGGACCTAACCTGGGGACGAGAATTTGACACCAAATCGTAGAGACAGATTGATGGGTTTGTCCTGCTCGCCTCCTCAGAAGGCATGCCTTTTGGTAAAATTTGTGACCTCAGCTACTCCAAGTGCTTTTATGGAAAATTATGCTTATGACTGCAATCATATTTTGGAGCTGTATAACTAGTCTGCAGCTTAGTGCATTTATCACTGGCAATCTCAAAGAATCTGTATATGTTGGATAGGAATAAACCGTGCTATTTGTGCACCCAACCATTTTTTTTGAGTGAAAATAGACCTACAGCAAACAGGCTGTTCATGCATCTGGTGTTGGGCCTATAGTCACAGCAATAATTGGCATACGTATTAAGATATAAGTTGAGCCACCCCTAGCCCCTCTAATCTCTGACGACTGGTAGAACGCAAGGCAATTCATCTCTTACCAAATTTATCCATCACTACATGCAACAGCTTGGTGGTCAGAGTTGCACTGGCACTGGGCATCTATGTTTAGGCAGCTAAGGTGAATCCATAGGACTATATTGAGTTTACTATTTTAGGCAGCTAAATTTAGGTAACTACCTGTCATGATGGTATTATCTAAGCTGCAATCATAAGCAATAGACACATCGTGCACTGGCCGTTACTAGCACTGAGTTCAGGTCCTGATTTTCTCACTTCTTCTGGTAGGGAAGTATATTCGTATTCAAGAACATTCATGTGAAGTTGATAAAATTTAACTGTCTTGGTGTGTTTTTCAGGAATGAAGAATTGTCAATAATTCTTGAAACTCATTGTCTATTGGGATGTTTGACATATTTCTGTGCTATTTTGTTACTGTCCTCTGATGTAGGCAGGAAGGTGAGTAAGTGACTTTTCTGTTCTTGCTTTCACACTTCAGTCAAATTTTGCATAGTCTAAGAAAGCAGTATGTAGCTTTCAATCACACTTTGGGTAGTTCCTGGAGCTTAGCTAGTAAAAGGAAATACTGATGTTGTGGTGCTGGGTTTTTTTTTCCTTTGGTGAGAAAGTAAGAAGATTTGTTTTCTTTAGTGAGTTAATTTTAAAGCTATATATAGATCTTTCAAGAGATGTTATTTCTACTATTTACTTACATTCTTGAAGTCACACTGATGGTTGTCTTAAGAAAAAGGGGCAATTCCTCAGATACAGATTTTTTTTATGTCAGTGATTACATTTAACGTACTATTATGAAATTGTTTATTATTCATATTTTTAAAAGCGTGTATCATATATATCTATGTAATAATGATCAAACTGCTGATGCAAGAGCATTTGGTTGATTTAAAATAACAACTCTTAATTTTAAATTAATCAAGATGTGTTGAACACCAGTTACACTAGAGATGTTGCTCAGTACAAATGTTTATAATATGGATTAAAATCATACTAACTTTATGCATTTACATAGCCAAATTTTAGATTTTTGAGAGTTTAGTCTGAACACCTTCCCCAGACAACAATGTCAACCTTCCTCTGTCCCATGAACAGGAAGCTGAAAGCTACATAAGAGGACTGGAATTAAAGAGGTCTCTATCATCACATGCTTGTTTTAAATCTGATTTTTTTTGTAATTAATAAGACAGTTTTTTTAACGTTTTCCATATTTACAGAGCAGTACCTGATATGGCAAGACTGAATAACATTTGTTGAAATATTCCACTGAGCAAAAAGTAGGGGTTTTTTCCTTCCTTTTTTTATTTTCCCCCTGTTGTATTTCATTAACACACAATGGATTAATTTTAAGCAGGAGATTTATTTTCACTTAGTTGAGGATTACTTGCTAGAATATTCTTAGGGCATTCAAATTTTGAATGTACACATCCTATAAGGCAGTAAATAATGTAACAGCTCATTTACTTTCAGATCCACCTATATATATAATACTGCCTTTTTGCTTGTGTATGCAGTTAGTTTTGTTATAAGCACTCATACATCTTTCTCTACTAAGGCATAAATTGTTTTCTCAAGGTAGAATCTTTGGTTTTTGATTTCTACAAATGCTAGCTCTGAGTGAAGGCATAGAAGAAGACACAGGAAAAAGGATGTATGAATAAAATACTGCAGAAGAGAGAGATCCTAGTGAACCCAGAACAAATTAAGCAAGAATCTTTCTTGGGGAATATGCTACTTAACATTTGATGGCTCTCTGAATCATATATACATATTATTATATATTATGTATAGAAACAAATTCTAATTAATACTTATAAATTTCAGCCCTTTTTTCTTCTGAAGCATGGAACAAATACCATTTTACACAATAATTTCTAGTGATTTCCTGATTGAAGACTTAGATTTTTTGTTTGCTAAATTGATTTTTATTGATTTTTTCCTAAGAAATTTGACTGCCGGTTCTCATTTTCCATATTGCTATCACTCTAGAAGACAATAATAAAATGTCATGAAGATGAAGGCTCTGATAGTAACAAGGGTTAGGGCTGACAGATGCTCTCTATTAGCCCCTCTCCCTTCACAAGGGGGAAGAGAAAGGGATTAAGAGAGAGAGATTTATGGATTGGAAAAGAATGCTAAAAGACCTTTAATGAAAATAATAACAATAAAATGGAATATATAGAAATATACATAAACCCCAATATCTACCCCTATCCCCTTTCCCTCCACACCACCCCCCCTCCACCTCTGCCCCTCACCCTGGGCACCACTGATGCTGTGGAGCAGGCACTGGAGAAGTCTCAGACTGGACTCTCAGCTGGATCCTGGAACTGGATTCAGGAACGTCTGGATCATGATCAAAGGCAGAACTGCCTGAGTCCTCCTCTGATGTCAGCCATTGAAGAAGAGAGCTTAACTCTCGTAATCCCTCAGCTTTATACTGAACATGATGTATATGGAATGGAATACCTTGCTGGTTGGTTTAGGACCACCTGTCCCATCCACTCCTCCCCGCAGGTGTGATCTTTTACTTTCTTAACCCCCAATGTGGTACACAAGATTTAACAGTGACCTTGGTCTCCATAAAAACAAGTATAAGCAGGAGCCTTTCTAAACACCAATCCTTGCTAGTAACTATGAACAAGTGTTATCACTTCTAGAAGCAGACACTGTCTGTGAAAATATGTCATTAACTTCAGAAAGTGCAGTTACTTAGAAGAGACTTAGCTGAAAAGTAAAATCACTGAACAGAATTACTTCTGTTCTAGCCCAAACCAGGACAGATAGTTCCCTTTTTATAGCTTGAAAAAACTTTCTGTTTTTTCACTTGACTTCTGTGAGATTTTACACATTCTATAGTTTTCAAACTTGAAATGTTAAATGCTTTTGTGTTCTGTGTTGGGTTGACCTTGACTAGCTGCCAGGCCCCGGCCATTTTCTCTCTCCCCGTCCTCAACAGTGCTGTGGGAGAAAACAGATTAAAAGCTCAAGGGTCAAGATAAAGACATAAAAATCACTTACCACCTAGCTTCTTGAGCAAAACAAACTTGACATGGGGAAAAATGAAGTTTATTTATTGTCAATTAAAATAGATTTGGATGATGAAAATCAAAGATTAAAACACTTTCCCCTCACCTACATCCCTTTTTCCAAGGCTCTCTTTTGCTCCTTCATTCCCAAATCCTTCAGATGATACTAACCTTCCTAAGCAACACAGCAGGATAGGGAATGGGGGGCTGGGGACATTCCTAATGGCTCCTCTCTTCCTCACAGTTTCTCCTCACAGTTTTCCCCTGCACCTTTGTGGGCTCTCAACAGGCTTCAGCTTCCTTCAGGGAACATCCACCTGCCCTGGTGTGGAATCCTCCACAGGCTGCATTGTGGTTATCTGCTCCAGTTTGGCCCTCTACTTGGGCTGCTGGGAAATACCTGCTCCACAGTGGTCTCTCTTGCAGGCAGCAGGGGAATTTCTTCTCAAGAAGGTACCCTGAGTACCTCCACCTCCTCCTTCCCTGATGTTGGTAGCAGCAGGATTGTTTGTCCCCTTGCCGCATGCCACATTTCTTAAATATGTTTCTCCCAATGTGTCACCACCTTGACTGAGGAACTCAGCTGTGCCCTGTTTTGGGTCTGTTGGAGCTGGCTGGAATTGATTGTGTTTGGCCAGGGCAGCCTTGGCCTTTCCTCAAAGTCTGCCCCTGCAACCTCCACTGCCAGCACTTGGACACCTGCACTGGGTACATGTGCAAAAATTCATGAAAATCATTTAAATCTATATATGTCAGAGGAAAGTAACAACTGTAGATGTTAATTAAGCAGTGCTATTTAAAGGTTTCACTCTGTCAAATGAGAAGAGGATATCCTGAAGTCTGTTTTTAATGGTGCTTAAGAGGCAAGTGAAATAACAATTTAGAGACTGCATAATGCTTTTAAACATAAAATACATCACCTCATTTTCCCTAAAAGCGTCCATTATAGATAATGAGCCTGTATAGGCAAAATTAAAGATAAGTACCTTACATTTTTAAGAGAAGTCAGCATTACCTTTTTTTTTGTCCGTAATCTTCTCTCGCCAAGTTAGAAACATGTTTTGAGAAGTATTTTTGGGAATTCCTGTGGCTATCTTTAGTTTTAGCCTACTGAGAAGAAAATTCATGGCTTCTGGGGAAACGTTGCATTATTTGAAAAGCATCTGGTATGTTTTGTTAACTTCAAAGGCAACAGGACAAGATTTTCATTTTAAAAGTGAGAAAGGCCTGACAAGGTTTTCTGAAAGTTGTCTTTGCTCTTGTCCTGGCTATTGAAAGGTCTGGATTTTTTACAGGTCGGTACAATGCCAACCAAAGCCAAAACATGTTAATAGAAATATATCAATTTATTTAAATGACTTTAAGGAAGAGTTTTCACTGAAGATTTTCCTGACCATGATCGCTCACACGAATTACATCCTGACGACATGCAGGAACAGTAAATATTTAATTTTAATATTTAAATCAATTAGACTGAGCCACTGACTATATCTGTGCCGACCAGAAGCTCTCTGTGTCTTTAACAAATGTGGTTTAAAGTTGCATTAAACTTAACCATAGCTCACCTTTTTTTACTTCATTAAAAGAAAAATGCCAACAGACTTTTTCTTCCTGTGATAAAACCTGTCTGAATATATTCAGAAGAACTGTGGAGATTTAATAGCATCTCATGTTATGTCTGTGTCAGTGTGGGTATTGCAAGGTTGGTAAGATTGTTTCTTCTGTGGCAACAGAGGCCACTTTTGTTTGATTTTTTTCTGAAATATGCCTTCATCTCCAGATTTTTTGCTTTCAATTGAATATTCTTCAGCTGAGAGAGAGGAATATTTTGCCCACTGGTGACTTAGTATTTTGGCCTTATTTCTTTTCTTTTTTTTTTTTTTTATTTTCCTCATTGTGACACCTCTTCAACATTAATGCAATTTGTTGGAAAGAAAACCAGTAGGCTGAAGCATAAAATGTATTTCCTTCTTCCTTGACAGTTGTCCTTTTAATAATAGTATTAAACAAAACCTTACAGCAGCATTCCTAGACCAGTGACTAGAAAAAATGTGATTCTTAATAGAGCAGAACTTTAACTTACATATATATGTATGTGGTTTGGGGACTATTTTGAAGTGTTTTCTGTGGAGTTATGCTACAATTTGGAAGCAGTCTTTTTTTTGCAAATTTTAGGTCAGTTATAGATTTATATTCATAGCTTTTCCAATATCCTAAATTAGATGTTGCAAATGTAGAAGCTATGGATGTATTAAATCTCAGGGATTCCTCTGCAGAAATAGTCACATATCCAGTCTTGGTAATTCCTCATTTCACAGTGTTAAAAATGGGCAAAATATGATGACCTGAACATTGGAAATGTAATTGTGTTTTTCTGAGTACTTAAGAATGAAAAGGCTCAACAACAATTTAACCATGTTATGTACACCATCTTGGATATGGGAATTTCAGTTATTTAATTACAGCTATCACTAGACAAATCAGTTTACAGAGGGTACATGAGCCTGGCAGACTAAGATAAGCCTTTGTATTTAACCTTTGCTGTCTGAAAAGTTGTGTCTTGGGTGGAAGGCTAGCTGAATACTAATTGTTCTATGGTGTCTCGCAAGGCAGGTCAGCTGATATTTTGGCTTTGATTTGGACGTGACTTACATATATTATGAAACTGGCAGCCCACCTTCTTGCAGTTGCACCCATCTGCACCAGAGGAAATGCATGAATAGCTGTTTATATTCCCAGGTGTTCACTGCTGTTTTCAGAAGAGATCCCTAACTTTAAAACTGGCACCTTGCCAGAAATTCTAAATTCTGGACACTATTTGCATACAGTGAAGCAGATGGCAGGTGCTCTCATTGTTAATTTAGAGGACTGCAGTTCCTGCCTTAAAATATTCCATCTTGATGTTAGCGCTTTGAAAAAATTCCCTTTTTGTCTATGGCCAAAAAGCTCTCTGTTTTGGTGCAACTCCTACATGTATAGTCAATAGAAATATAGGTACACATATGAAAAAACTCACATATCTATGGTGAAATATTGTGCCATTCATGTTTGGAATTGTGTGCATTTTAATATGTGTATCTATATATCGATAATATTTTTGTTAATAAACAAATTACATTATTATTTTTTATAAGTATTATTAAGAACATACATGGCAATTTTCAAAGTTTGCTACTCTTGTTCTAAAGGACTGAGCCAGGTCTTCATTTTATCTAAAAACTACTTTTTTGTGTGTACTGCTGCAAACTGATTTTGCACAGAAATAGATTCCATCTGTGCCAGGTAAGCAACCAGTCATAATTTACACTTCAGGGTGGACTAAACTTTGCCTATTGGCTGGAAGAATGAGAGAATCAGATAAAATAGTAGCTCAGATAGAGTATATTCTGTAAAATATAATATTTTGGAGAGACATGATGAAATTTATAATACATCTAGCTGATTGCACATTAAGCCATTTGAGATCAAAATATGCTCCTGATTGCTGCCAGAGTTATCTTAGATACTTCATCTAAAGTCCTAAATAATATGATCTCTTTTTTTTGTTAGCCTCATTAGTGGCATACATCACTGAAAGGAGAAAAAAAAAAAAGTGGATTTATTATTTTTTTTCCTTCCATTTGATCTCTTTTTCTGTGTTTGGCTTCTAAATTTTAGTGCATTACAGTGGTCATAATGATTGCATCATTAACAAACTCCCTCAGTGCAGATACTTCCAGCAGAAAAATATCAAGACTATGCCCTTAAACATAACTTTTTTCTCATCAGTTTAATTGGAGAAGGTGAAATTTCCTGCTTTGACTGTAATATTGAAGAACACACATTCGTACATATATTCAGAACTTTGTATGCTTGCACTGTGTAGAGTCTGGTGTTAATATTATAAAACAAAATTACCAAAGCTCATGGTTAAATCAATATTATTGTTTATATCAATAGTCAAACGGTAGTTCTATGATGACTTTACTTTCCTCAAGCAAATACCAAAAAAGAGTGTGAAAAGTGAGTGAGATAAAAGACTGACCCATCCTAAGCTATACAGTCACGTAGCTTGAACTTGTACCTCATCCACACAGTATCTATAAAATAAAGCAGGGAAAAGACAGAGTAAAAAATTACATTTTAGGAGTTTCTCATTGAATAGCTAGAGGTCTAATAACCACAATTTGCCATTTTAGACAGCCAACGTTTTTGTTGTATTTAGTCTGCAGTTACACTGGCCACAGGATCTAGCTGATGGCATCCCAAGGAGCAAGAAATCCAATCACATCATCATTTGTGCAACAATTGTTCCTATATCAATGACTTGGGTAAAAATAAGGGGAAGAAAGGTAGAGGAGGTAACAGAAGAAAGTCAGGGATAAACCCAGCAAAAACTGATGAAAATATATTTCAGTCATGCTGCAGTTATATACAATAAACTCAATAAATTCAATAGAGGTGTGCCAGTTTACACCACTGAAATGAAGTTTTGTGCCAGTATCAAGTCTCTCTTTCCTTATCTGGCAATAAAAATACAATAAAACTAAGACTGAAGACTTAAAGCACCCTTGTAAAATGTTCTGACAAGAAATATAATTACATAAATCAGGAAATATATGAGATCTCTGGACAATAGCTGTTAGCGTATTTCAAACTCACTACTTGTTAGGCATCTCCATTTTATCTTTATGTCCAAAAGTAACCATTATAATTTGCTTGAACTTTCTGAATATAAAACAGGTTGTAAAAGCTCATAGAATTTCTCTGAGTGGTTCTACTTCAATTTTTGGATGCATATTTTAACTGAACTGTAACGGCTCACCCAACAACATTAAAAAGGGGATTTTGTACATTACCAGTATATGTACTGGAAGTGCTTTCTTTAGTACCTGACATTTTTATTTGCTATACTTTTTAATTGCTACTTGATTCTATGTGGGTTTTTTGGTGATGTTTTGGGGGGAGGGGGGGGCGGGTTAAGAGTTTTAGTATCATTTGCAAGATAGAAACATTGAAAGACACTGTACATTTGTATTTAATTAGTCATCCCTAAGATCACTGGCAAGTAGGATAAATAGAAGAATAAAAATCCCCAAACAGCCTTTGTTTCTATGGTACATAAATTTCCATAAACAGAAATCACTCAAGTTATAAATTTTATTATTTCATTCCTTTCAGTTAAGCAATCAAAGAAATGGCCATAAAGTCAGAAACAATGAAGGTAAAAATACATCTTGGTGTAATGAACCAGACAATATAATAGTAAAATAATAAAATACAATCATTCAGCAAATAAAAATACAACTACATTTTGCAACAGAATTCACAAAAACATGAAAACTGAACCTTTTTCCCTGTACATGACAAGGAGTTACTAAGGTTCAATATGACATGGATTTTAGTTTTTACAAATAACTTGCTTTTTACTTGTTTTTATATTCAAAGACAATATATAAAAAAATCCTCTGCACCAATAAATAGGAGACTGTAATTCTTTGCTATTCACTTTCTTTATAATTTGCCACTTTCAATAACTTTTCTCAACTAATATTCTTTATTGGGAGAGGGATTGACTTTAGATGTTGCATGTGATCCAGTCATCTCCATCCTTTCAAAAGGCAACAGAAAGAGATATGCATACCTAAACTCTAGTCCCTAAGACTTCTACTTGCGGATCAGATGAATCATATCCATCATTTCCATCAACTATAGATAAAAGCCTGAAAGGATATGTGGAAGGAGAATGTCTGCTCCCTTAATAGTGTCTGATCAAAGAAACCATAAACAAGATCAGAGGCAAACCTGACCAACACTTGTTAAGGGAGGTTTTGATAGGAACAAACTTGGTCGGTAGCACTAATTGGCAAGGATATGTGGAGTATAAAGATGTTTATTTTCTCAGTTGGGAAGATAGGTAAAGGGAAGGAAACAAACACATACATAAACCATGATCAATTAGCATTAAAAAATAACGTAACCAGAAACAAACCTGGTCAGCCACACTAATTGATGGGCTGTCAAGAAACTGCAGGCAAGCCAGGACTTTGCAACTGATAAGGGTTCAAATCTGAGGGTCGAGAACCTTGAAATAGGGTCAGTGGGACTATGCCAATAGATGAGGCAATATGCAGAGGAAGGTGGAGCAGGGAGGAACAAAAAAAAAAGATAGACAGAAAGGGATATAAAAGGGGATGATTGCATGTAAAATGAGGCCATTTGTGTGGTTGATCCCTGCTCCTGATCACCCTGGTCTCTCCTGTCTTACTAAATCCTTTCTTACAATCTCTTTGCATAATCTTGCCTCTATCTGATGTGTATCAGTGCTACAAGGGTCCAATGCCAGCTACTGAGGGGCAGGGGGCATGAGTGAGGCAAGTGAGGGGTGCAGGACCAGTGGCTGGAGTGGGTTTTTAGGTCACAGCTCATGTGCTGGGTGTCAGCTGATGGGAGCAAGCATCCATATCTTCCCCAGCTGGGTGTGCGTGGGGTATGCATGTGAAAAACATTGGAAAACTCCAAGCTGGACCTGCCCCAGGTCTAGGCAGGGGTATGAGGCAGGTGGAGAGTCCGTACTGGTATCTGGGGGGACTCATGCATGTAGGGTGCTTATGGGGCAACTGTGTGAGTGTTGCATGTGTGTAGCAAGCAGCCAGCTGGACAAGCCAAAAAGTTGAGGATCCTTGGGGTGGGTAAGGGGGCCAGGATCCAGGCTGGGGTGCTGGGCAGAAAGATGGGGCTGGTGCTTGGAGGATCTGTGAATGTGCATGTGAATATGGAGAGTGTGGTGTGTGTGCTGCACTAGTGACCTTCTGTCTCTGCCAGCCCAAAAAGAGGAGGGGATGTGGCCGTGTGTGCCAGTGTCTGGTGTGAGTCCTGAACGTGGATGCTGCTAAAGGCAGCACCTTGTCTGTGGCTGTGTGACCGGCCATGTCAGTGTCCTCTGTGTGTCCCCTCCCATGTGTGCATGTCTGAGATATGCGCTCAGTGTCACTACTGGTTGAACCTACAAATGGGAAAGTGGCAGCTGTGACCTTCATCATGACCCTGGATCTCCAGGAACATGGATAGGCTATGGCAGATGGGCAGGAGGGTCTTGGACTGGCACTGCTGGAGGAGGCAGCTGCTTGTAACGTACCTTAGCAAAGACTGGGCTCATTTTTCATACTCAATCATGAAACAAGAGAAAAAAATGAAATGCTACACCTAAATTTCAGCATATATTTCTTAATTGTACACTAAGGAGTTAAAGAACAAACATGGAGTTGTGCAGTCACAAGTAGTCAATCTTCAGCAAGATGACTTAAAATTTACTGTACTTATTGACCTTCCCTTGTCCTTCCCTTTCCCTTTCCTTTCTGTTTATTCTAGCCTACCACTTACTGTCAATACTTAAGATGATCTTAAAGTCTTGTCATTTCCCCGAGACTTGGAGTAACTTCTGTGCCAGTAGATGTTTTTCTGCCCAAAGCTATTTGCCATGCAGTCATCCCAGAACAAGATTTGAATTTCCTTGAACAAGGAAATTAATCCAATGTAAGCATCCCCACAAGAAACTAGACATTTTTCTTAGGGCTGAGGAAAGGACTTCAGTCTCAACTAACAGTCCATAGCACTCTCTGTCTCCAAACAAATTCAGATTTGATTTTGCCTGCAGCTACTCTGTAAATGGAGGCTATCCATGAGGAGGCTTGGAGCTCTGCAGGAAGACAGTGTGATCTCTTCTACAGACTCCAGGGCCTGATCTGGAGTAATATATTTTCTATGAATTGCTCAGATCTTTTGGTATTTTATTTGCCCTGAGGCTGCAACTATGAACACAAGTAGCCAACAGTTCCTCGGCCTCTGAAGAGGTGTCAAGCTCTCTGAAATGAGAACTCCACCAGACAGGTATTATCTTAAAAGGCATTGTGCTTTGGAGGCTCAGCAAAGCATGTCTGCATCTATGTAAAGTGACTTCACAGTGCCTCTGGTGGACTGCAGCTACTTCACAACTTAGTGCTTGGCTGAGGTCAGAGGCAAGTGGACACAGTTTCCCAGAGGAGTGGAAAATTACTTGCAAAAATATAGGGAAGAAAGCAATATTATGGTTCTTTCATGTAGCACTGTTATGGTAGGACATGACAGATGTGAATAAGTAGATGCATTTTTCAGACACAGCAAAAGAAATACAGTGCTCTTCCATGTAAGAGTGGGAGGCGAAGAAGTCTGCTGTTGAAAATAGGTTTTCAGATGGTCTGGGCAGAAATTTGGAGTAAACAGAGGGAATGCACTTGGTCAATGTAGCTTATGTAATTGAAGGTAATGAAGTGTTTGGTATGATCTGCTACTATTCAAAAAAGAAAACAAAGGATGCAAAAGAGAGCACCTTCTGAAAATATTACTGTCTTACTACTTTGACAAATTAGAGCTTTACCTTCCTTTTCTCTTCTTGGTAATAAAGGAACGGGAGGCCTTGATGGACAATAAGATGTCCATGAGCTAGCAGTGTGACCTTGTGGCAAGTAAGCCCGACAGCTTCCTGGCTGCATTAGAAGTGTTACAGCACATTGAAGGAGTGGATCCCTCCTTTCTATTCTTTACTGGTGAGATGAATCTAAAGCGTTGGGTCCAGCTCTGGGCTCACAAGTACAAAAGAGACATGGACTTACTGGAATATGGCCCCATTGGAGATCTAGGTTTTGGAGCATCTGTCATCTGAAGAGAGACTGAGGGAAAGCTGGGACTGTGCAGCCTGGAAAAAAGAAGGTTTTGGGGGGGTCATATCAATGCATATAAATATCTGTTGAGGGAAGGAGTAAAGTAAGTGGAGCCAGGCTCAACTCACCAGTGCCCAGTGAAAGTACAACAGGTAATTGGCACAAATCGGAATACAAGAAATTCCATTTAAGCATAAAAAAACCAAGAAAAATAATTTTTTTTTTTTACTGTGCAGGTGATTGGATATTGAAGGACATGCAGTCTCCATCTTTGGAGACAGTCAAAACCCACCTGGGCAAAGCCCTGAGTAATTTCCTCTAGATTAACCCTTTTTTGAGCAGGCAGGCTGGACTAAGTGATCTCCAGAGGTGACCTCCAAGCTCAAATATTCTGCAATTCTGTGAAACTGCAATGCCTGCATGGCAGCTCTCACAGTAATGGAGACTGCTTCTTTAGGAATCAGTGATTGGTTTCAGAGGATGATGCCCAGCCTCTTGGGAATAAGTGAGTGATGGCTAACTTTTTTGCCCAACTATAGGTTTTTTGCCCAACTGTATCTACTGGTCTCTCCACAGTCCAAAAATTTGTGCTGAACCAAATGTAGGCTAGAGTACGTTGCAGTTGAAGAGGTTGTTACACAATATGCTGTGAAATATTAATAAGGTTTTTTAACACTGTGTCCCACAGCTTTGTCATATGGAAGCTAAGGAAGGACTGTTAAATGGAGTGGAAGACCACCGAGCTTAAAGGGTAGTGATCAACAACACAAGATCCAGCTGATAGCTAACAACAGAGTATTTTAGGCATCAGTACTAGGATCTGTAATTTTCAACATCTTCATCCACCCCTGTGGATGAGGGCATAGCATGCATCCTCAGTGAATTTGTGGATCAGACTAAAGAGAGTGACTGACACAGGGATTGATAGAGCTTCCATTCAGAGTGAGACTGATAAGCCTGAAGATTCAGGCAATAGAGACTTCATAAATTTCAGTGAGAAGTGCAGAACTCTGCCTCTTGGATAGAATGACCTTACATACTAGTGGAGGCTGGGGAGGGATTGCTAGGTAAGTGTTCTGCTGAGAGGAACTTTGGGCTATGGTGGATGCCGGGTCAAATATGAGCCATCACAGTCCTTTCAAATGAAGCACGCTTTGTGCTACTAATCTATAATACAAGATAGGTAGCTACCAAAAGTATCATCCCTCTGTAGTCAGCACTAGCGAGGCTGCATTTGGAATATTTTGTCTGGTTTTAGGTCCCTCAATCTCTAGTTGTAGAGGAATGTGGAGAAACTGGAGAGTACCCACTGATAGATTACCAAGATAGTCAGGGTCTATGTATTGCATATTGCATATTGTGAAGATGCTGATCTAAATGGTCCTGCACCTGGGCCAGGGCAACCAGCATTATCAGTATAGGCTGGGAGAGGACATGCTGGAGAGCAGCCCTGTGGAAAGGGACTTGGGAGTGCTGGTGGATGAAAAACTGGATGTGAGCCACCAGTGTGCAAAGGCAGCCCAGAAGGCCAATCACATCCTGGGCTGCATCAAGAGAACCGTGGCCAGCAGATCAAGAGAGGTGATTCTGCCCCTCTACTCTGCCCTGGGGAGACCTCACCTGCAGTATTGCATGCAGTTCTGGAGCCCTCAGCACAAGAAAGGTGTGGACGTATTGGAGCATGTCCAGAGGAGCACCACCAAAATGATCAGGGGAATGGAGCATCTCTCATATGAAGACAGGCTGAGAGAGTTTGGGCTGTTCAGCCTGGAGAAGAGAAGGCTCCGGGGGGACCTTATACTGACCTTCCAGTACCTGAAGGAGGCCTACAGAAAGATCGGGGGAAGGTCTATTCACAAGAGTTTGTAGTGATAGGACAAGGAGTAATGGTTTTAAGCTAGGAAAAGATAGGTATAGGTTGGATATTAGAAAAAAGTTCTTTAACATGAGGGTCATAGAGCACTGGAACAGACTGCCCAGAGAGGTGGTGGAGGCCCCATCCCTGGAGTCATTCAAGGTCAGGCTCAATGAGGCTCTGAGTAACCTGACCTAGGTAGATGTGCCTACTTGTGCAGGGAGTTTGGACTAGATGACCTCTAGAGGTCCCTTCCAGCCTGAAACATTCTATGATTCTATGATTCTATGATTCCATGATGATTCTAATAATATCTCAGTACATTATAGTCAAGAGAAAGGTTGAAGGCAACCTTCCATTCTGGAACATTTATGTTCCCTGTGCTGTGGAAGACAAGTCTCAACAACAGACTTTTGCTTTATTGCCTGCTTCACATATTTTCCTGGCAAAATGAAGACAACTATTCTAGGACAGAGTCCTTGCTGATGGGCCTTTCTTGGTTTGTCAATGGCAGTGACACCAGAAAACAACATAGTTGTGCTCACAAATCAAAAGTGAAGCCTGGCAGCAGGGGCAGGTGTTCACCCTTCTGTAGTTGTCAAAGAGGTTTGCCTGAGACAGGTGGGTCCTGAATGGTAGGCAGATCTGATGGCCTGGATTAGCAAGTGCAAAGTCACTAGAAAGAGTTGTTTGTTGTTGTAGAATTCTACTCAAGTGCAGTTTGGATGGCAAGAACAGCCTTGAAAAGACTATTTCCTCTGTAGTATAGTGGTAAGCTGAACCCATAAATTGTTAATGTGTTCAGATACCAAGAGAAAGTAAAAAAAAATGAACTATTTTGCCTAGAAAAAACCCGAACAAAACCAAACCAAAAAACAAGTGAGTCTATTTCATTCCATAAACACTTCAAAAGCAAACAGGTGAAAAACAAATGATTTGAGGAAGTTGTAGCACAATTCAAACATTTAACTAACCTTATCCTGGATACTGGAGGACAAAAGATAAGCTCTTAATTTATCATCACAATATGTAAACTAGAAATTCACCGGAGGGTGCTTAAGTATACAGACTCGGTTTGTTCAAATGGATTCAGTAAATCCATCTGACTGGGTACAAATGGAGCTAATATCAAGAAGCTGTGACACAAAAGACTTGTGCTTCATTTTACAGAAAAAAAGGGATAAGAATGAGAAGCTGATAGTGGAACTTTGGTCTTATGCAGTGATGAAAATCATATAGCCAGAAAAGGTGAGTTTATTTTGAAGTTAGGTGATCAGCTGCAACAGGCAACACATAGGTATGCTTATTCCACTACATACTGCTCTTTAAATTTTAGTAGATTTTCAGGGACGTGACTCTTGTCGAGCAATAGTCTGGCCAAAATTTTTTTTTTAAATTGCTTGGGATATATTATATGTAAACTGGCACTGCCCATGCCAAATGATCAAAGAGAGCACATCATCAGTGGTGAACTCTGATTTGTATAACTGAGACAAATGTATCATATGCAGAAACTAGAGTAGGGAGACCACTGTAATGAGACTGCTAAGTAGCAGCTATGAAATAGGTAGATTCAATTAAAGGCTCTCATCATTCTGCACCATGTTTATAACAGCTAATATGTCACTTATACTATAACACTATTGCATGTGAGATATGCACAGTAATGATAGAGATCCAGATGACAGAGATCCAGGGGAATAACCTAAAATGGTTCAAATCTCCTCTAAAGGAAGAAGGGACAGGAAACCTACTCCCAGTCATTTGAACCCTTCTTTTTGTATCCCATCAAGGTCAATTCTCTTCCTAGTCATATTCAGTATCCACACTACTTTTCCAGGACAGGGTAGTAGCTACCATCTCAGGTGTTGCCTCTTCCCTTAGAGGCAACAGTAGCAAAAGTCAGACTGTGAAGTTAGATGGTAGAGCTACGTATTCAGCATGACTCCTTCAGCTGATTTCCATTATTTCTGGCAGAGGCAAAGTGTTAATGAGAACCTTGAAAACTCCTCAGCAAAGCTACTATTCCCAGCAGTAGCCACCATAGTAAATTGACCGTGCCAGGAACTAGTATCTAGACTCACAAGTACCAGACAATTTCTTATTTCCCTGCACTACATTCATTTATAACACTGCAGACAGGTAGTAAGCAGTTCAAAGATATAACACAGAGTTTCAAAACTCAAAGGTGAGCAAGACAAATTTTTCACCAAAAGTTCAGTAGGTTGAAGGCGCACGTTCTCAACTAAACACTGTAGTTTTCTAACTGAGAAACAAAGCTGGAGTCTTCACTGACATCACAGTATCTATGAGTAATGCTTCCCGTCATATTGGGCTATCTAAAGAATTTGTCCTATCATAGCTAGCAATGGCCTGGTCTCAGTTATTTGTGCTTTTGTCACCTTTCAACCTGACTGCAGCAGTATAACATATCTCGCCATGAAGCTGTGGGCATTTAGGAAACCCCAGTGTGTACAGAACATTATAGTCTACCTCCTTAGCAACAATGGTTATTCTATCAGACAAGTTTTCTGATCCTTTTCCTCTCTCCCTCTCTCTCATGATATTGAATCCAGATCTCCTTCCTTACTAGGAGGCTTACTAGGAGCTTAAAGCAGTGGACAGAAGTAACTAAAGGATTAAGAAATGCTTTGTTCAAAAGACTCATTGCAGTTGTGATTATCTAGTACAAAGCAATTTTCCATAGAAAAAAATATACAGTTTGTCTGTCCTGAGAGTGGTCTCAGTGTCCATCTCATGATGATGGTGAGAACAGCTCCAGAAGCTCTGGGCCACTGTTGCATATCACCTACTTTAAACATATTTCTAGCCTCACTGTCTATAAAAAGCAAGGTATGGGTGTTTACAAGATTTAAAAACTGTACAAGTGTTTCACTGCATATAATTCTTCTTCACAAAAAGAATATAAGACAATAAATACATTGGAGATGCTTGTCACCTTACTTAAGATATTTCTCAGAAACCAGGGTGATGACCACTATACAGCCACCTACAATGAAGAGATTTGACTAGAATTTTAACATGACATGTAACCTGTGCTTTAGGAACTATGGTCTCTTCAAAATTCCAACTCTAGTTTTTCTCAAAGACAAAAAAATGTTGTTGAGGTTTTGTTTTGTTTTATTTTTCCTGGAAAATGGCTGAAGAAAAAGCTTTAAGATTGTAATGCAAACCAGTAACTTCATAATTAACAGTGTAGTAAAAAGCATTTAGAACAGTATTGGATAAAACCTGTCAAAAAATTCATTGCAAGAATGAGAATTGAAAGCATTTAAAGCGCATTGTTGTTTCATAACAAGTTATTTGATTTGATAGAAATGACTAATAAAACGATTAACACAAGCTTATCTCTGCATCACTAAAAAGGGTTTACAAGATTTCTCCAGAATGTAGTGCTTACATGTCCTTACAATCAATCAATCTTGTTAAAATAATCCCAACTGAAATAGAATAGCTAGCAACCTGTGAAAAAAGAAGATAGAAGATAGATCTCGCTACCTCATGTAAAAGAATTGCATAGTGGATTTAAAAGAAAGGGTAGGAATAAAAAAGCTTGCTTGGCTATATTCTTGTTTGCCAGCCTACATATGTCATTGTAAGATGACATTGATTCATTATGTACTAGGTGCAGTGGAGTTCACTTGTTAAATCGAAAACAAAATCCAGTAAAATCAATGCACACAGAATATTTAGTGTAGTGTTACTTTTGGTGAATCTTCAGAAATCTGGATTTTTGTCTTTACGTTCCATTAATTAGGGACTTGGTTTAATTTTTTTTCTTTCTTCTTTTTTTATTTTTCCTTTTCTTCCCCCTTTTTCCTCCTTCCCCACTCACCCCTCTCAGATCAGGACAGGCTAGTTCTATGTCAGAATGTATTTTAGATAAGATGTAGGTCCTTGAACAATTTGATGACAAGTGATCTTGCCATCCAGAGGGACAAGCTTGAGAAGTGGGCCCATGACAAACTCATGAGATTCAACAAAGCCAAGTGCAAGGCCCTGCACCTGGGTCAGGACAATCCTCATTATCAATACAGACTGAGGGATGATGTGATAAAGAGCAGCCCTGTGGAAAAGGACTTGGGGGTACCAGTAGATGAAAAGCTGGACATGAGCCAACAATGTGCACTTGCATTTCAGAAGGCAAATCGCATGCTGGACCACATATAAAAAAGGAAGTGTGGCCAG